>SRMA01026340.1:3346-31293 GCA_007224835.1 Danionella cerebrum
CATTACTAATAATAGCCAGTAACATTGTCACTACATTGCTAATAATAGCCAGTAACATTGTCACTACATTACTAATAATAGCCAGTAACATTGTCACCACATTACTAATAATAGCCAGTAACATTGTCACTACATTACTAATAATAGCCAGTAACATTGTCACTACATTACTAATAATAGCCAGTAACATTGTCACTGCATTTCTAATAATAGCCAGTAACATTGTCACTACATTACTAATAATAGCCAGTAACATTGTCACTACATTACTAATAATGGCTAGTAACATTGTCACTTCATTACTAATAATGGCTAGTAACATTGTCACTACATTACTAATAATAGCCAGTAACATTGTCACTACATTACTAATAATAGCCAGTTACATTGTCACTACATTACTAATAATAGCTAGTAACATTGTCACTACATTACTAATAATAGCCAGTAACATTGACACTAAATTACTAATAATAGCTAGTAACATTGTCACTACATTACTAATAATAGCTAGTACCATTGTCACTACATTACTAATAATAGCTAGTAACATTGTCACTACATTACTAATAATAGCCAGTAACATTGTCACTGCATTACTAATATAAGCTAGTAACATTGTCACTACATTACTAATAATAGCCAGTAACATTGTCACTACATTACTAATAGCCAGTAACATTGCCTCCACATTACTAATAATAGCTAGTAACATTGTCACTACATTACTAATAATAGCTAGTAACATTGTCACTACATTACTAATAATAGCCAGTAACATTGGCACCACATTACTAATAATAGCTAGTAACATTGTCACCACATTACTAATAATGGCCAGTAACATTGTCACTACATTACTAATAATAGCCAGTAACATTGTCACTACATTACTAATAATAGCTAGTAACATTGTCACTACATTACTAATATTAGCCAGTAACATTGTCACCACATTACTAATAATAGCCAGTAACATTGTCACCACATTACTAATAATAGCCAGTAACATTGTCACCACATTACTAATAATAGCCAGTAACATTGTCATTACATTAGTAATAATAGCCAGTAACATTGTCACTACATTACTAATAATAGCCAGTAACATTGTCACCACATTACTAATAATAGCCAGTAACATTGTCACCACAATATTAATAATAGCCAGTAACATTGTCACCACATTACTAATAATAGCCAGTAACATTGTCACTACGTTACTAATAATAGCCAGTAACATTGTCACTACATTACTAATAATAGCCATTAACATTGTCACTACATTACTAATAATAGCCAGTAACATTGTCACTACATTACTAATAATAGCTAGTAACATTGTCACTACATTACTAATAATAGCCAGTAACATTGTCACTACATTACTAATAATAGCTAGTAACATTGCCCCCACATTACTAATAATAGCCAGTAACATTGTCACTACATTACTAATAATAGCCAGTAACATTGTCACTACATTACTAATATTAGCTAGTAACATTGTCACTACATTACTAATAATAGCCAGTAACATTGTCACTACATTTATAATAATAGCCAGTAACATTGTCACTACATTACTAATAATAGCCAGTAACATTGTCACTACATTACTAATAATAGCCAGTAACGTTGTCACTACATTACTAATAATAGCTAGTAACGTTGTCACTACATTACTAATAATAGCTAGTAACATTGTCACTACATTACTAATAATAGCTAGTAACATTGTCACTACATTACTAATAATAGCCAGTAACATTGTCACTACATTACTAATAATAGCTAGTAACATTGTCACTACATTACTAATAATAGCCAGTAACATTGTCACTACATTACTAATAATAGCCAGTAACATTGTCACTACATTACTAATAATAGCCAGTAACATTGTCACTACATTACTAATAATAGCCAGTAACATTGTCACTACATTACTAATAATAGCCAGTAACATTGTCACTACATTACTAATAATAGCTAGTAAGATTGCCCCCCACATTAGTAATAATACAGTGGTTCTCAAACTTTTTTAGTCGAGCCCCCCTTTAAACC
Source organism: Danionella cerebrum (assembly GCA_007224835.1). NCBI lineage: Eukaryota > Metazoa > Chordata > Actinopteri > Cypriniformes > Danionidae > Danionella > Danionella cerebrum. The sequence goes on from SRMA01026340.1 coordinate 5,414, forward strand.
TTTAAAAGAATCTGGGCACCCTCAGATGTAAAATAATAATTATTTAATAATTAATTAATAATTGTTTTAATGTAACGTCCACTGCTAGGTATATGTACCACATTGTATATGTATGTATGTTGCCCTTTAAGAGCTCCGCCCCAAACCCTCAGTGTGTGCGAGGAGAGGGAGAGACGAGTGTGTGTGCTGCTCTTCCCCTGGGACTGCTACCCTGCTGTTTATTGTTTACTTTTGTTTTGTGACGCTGAAGGAGGCTAAAAATAAAGGTTTGAGTTTGGGAGGATGTGCTCGTCTTGAAGCTCCTTCTTTTTCCACTGGCTATCCGGCACAAGCGCCACATCAGGCTCAAGAAACATCGCAGATAAACTATTAGCTGTGCCCATTTCACATCTTGAAATGTATTTTAGCGTGAGAAATCGGGTTTGTAGCGTGAGAGATCACTCAAATGCGAGAGTATTACGTTCAATGTGTGAGAAACCGCAGCTGAGCTCTGTAGTTTCGCTCGTGAGTATGGATGCGGAAGCCAAAGGCATTGTGGGAAATGTAGTTTTTTTCCCGTTTTCGTTACGACCGCGCTATGGCAGAGATGGGCGATGACGTCAGCGCGCAGTGTACAAATATGGCTGCGGCTTCGGCCTAGCTCCGGAGCTCTTACGCCTCTCATACAGCCGTAACTGGACTTCGCGGCGCTCTGCATTCGGTCTATAAGACGCACCAACTTTTCCCCCTCAGTTTTGGGGAAGAAAAAGTGTGTCTTATGAGCCGAAAAATACGGTACATCAGATTGTTTAACTTACACTGTCTCCAATGTATTCTGATAATGTTTTTATGAAAATAGTCTAGTTAGAAGTTATCCTAATGGCACTTTTCCAATATATGGTGCACTGTGTTATTTCCTTAGCAATTCTACTTTTTTTGGTTTCGGTTTTGACAAGGTTCTGGATCAAAGTAAGCATGAAACTAATGAGAAAAGCAATACAGGAAGGAAGGAGAAGTATTGCAAGAATGAAGGAAGAAACAATGAAATGTAATACAGGAAGGAAGGAAAGGAAAAAAGAAAGAAAAGGAATGTAGGAAGGAAGGAAATGTTTTGCAAGAAGGAAGGAAGGAAGGAAGGAAGGACAAGCACTGCAGGAAGGAATGAAGAAAGGTAGGGAAAGTAATGCAGGGTGGAAGGAAATGGGGGATGGGGGTACAATATTTAAAATTAACCGGAGCAGGAATGAAAAACACATTGCATTACAGAGGCAAATCTTAATGTTACGATATTACCAGCATTATCAGAATTTGTGTTTTACCACTCCTCCCTCTTCTGCTGAACCAGGTATTTCTTACATTGCACCTCATCTGAACAACCTGTATTTCCTGACACTGTGTCAAAGACTGGGTGTCTACCAGGTTGTGCGTGGGCTCTTTATGGTCAAGCTGGGTCTCAGTGTGGCCATGCTTTTAGCCGGAGCTGACCATGTTTACCTGCTCTGCATCTTCATTGCCAGGTGAGATTTGAGTGTTTAACAAACGAGCTGCGTGATAAAACAATGTTTTGATTCATTTGAGTTCCAGATGATGTTGAAAATAGAAAACATTGTCACTTCTCTTTTATAAGATTACTGTGAGCTTTCCTATGGAATATGCATCTGAACTCGTTTGACGCCATGTCTTTGTAGTTCATGGCACTTGTTCAGTCAGTGATTGGAAACCATCGTTCAGAACCAAGTGTTAAGAGATCATCACAGCCTCATTCAAACATGTCTGAGTGGCAGCATTTCAAACCATAACGTTTCAACGTCTGGTAACTCCTCTAACAACGGGCGTTTTAATACTTTAACTGTGATCTTAGTTTCGTGGAAGGCAAACTACAGTGGGATAAACCTACTCTGTGTGGATGGCTAGGGTTGCCATATTGAGAATCTGAATTTTAGATGCCTAGTTTAGTTTGACATCCACTCATTTTTATTTTTTTAAGTTTGAGCAAACATGCAATTTGAGTTTTAAATGTCAGTCATCTGCTCCATGATAAGGTACTTATATAAAGGGGGGGGGGTCAGAAAACTGGGCCACAATATTTATTTTTTTTATCATTCAAAGAATGGTGTTGGAAAAACAACTTGAAAATGAACTCTGTGATGAAATCTTTGAGAGAGTACACATTAAATACAGTTGTGCTCACATACCCTCGCAAATTATCTGATTTCTTGGCTATTTTTCAGAAAGTATGAACAATGAAACACAAGTATTTTCCCACTTATCCCAGCCATTTATTGTCAAACAACTACAAACAAGGTTTTTTGTTTTTTTAATCATGATAACAACACAAAGTTCCCAAATGACCCTGATCAAAAGTTTAATATCCCTTAATATTTTGAATTCCCCCCTTTAACATCAACGGCAGCCTCTTGAGTTTGTTGTCAATGAGGTTCTCTATCTTCCTTGGTAAAGCAGAGCCCATTGTTCTTGGCAAAAAGCCTCTAACTCTTGTAAATTCTTGCATTAACTGCACGTTAGAGTTCTCCCCAGAGTGGTTCAATAATATTGAGATCAGGAGAAGGAGATGACCACTCCAGAATCTTCACTTTGTGACATGCCTCGTGTTTCACAGTGGGGATGGTGTTCCATTCGCGTTGACTCCTTTCCAAATGTAGCGTTTATGGTTGTGGCCAAAAAGTAAGATCTCATTGCTCCAAATAACTTTTTTTCGAGACGTTTTGAGGCTTGTTTCTGAGCTGTTGGGGCATTGCAAACAGGCTACTTTGTGACATTTGCATAGTAATGGCTTTCATGACCCTGGAAACTCGACCACGTTACCCATTTTTTCTTCAAGTGTCTCCTTATTGTGCTCTTTGAAACAGCCACGCCACATTTTGTCTGAGAGCTCTGTATTTCATTCATTCTTTTATTCATTCATTTTCCAACCCGTTTATTCCCTTTTGGGGTGCCGGGGGTCTGCTGGTGCCTATCTCTAGCGCACATTGGGCAAGAGGCGGGGGTACACTCTGGACAGGTCGCCAGTCCATTGCAGCTCTGTATTTAAGCTGAAGTTATTTGTGTGTTTTTTTTCTTTGCTTGCGTTTGTAGGTTTCATCAAAATCCCTCACTTTTGAAATCGTTTGAACACTGCTTGATTGGCATTCTCAGATCCTTAGATAACTTTTTATAACCCTTTCCTGTTTTGTACCTATTCCTGTAGATCTTTTCACGGCTCTTTTTGCTTTCCCTAATGCTCGGAATTCAGAAATGTTAACGCATCACTGGATGAAAGAGGCAAGAGTCTATCAGGAGCCAGACACAGAAGCTAACAGAATGCAGTGAAGGATGGTTAGCCAGCCATTCAAACTCTTTTCCGGCCATTATTGTTCAAGTTAATCAGGCCCAAATCACAGAGTCAGGGTCATTTGGAAAGTTTCTGTTGTCATTATGATTTACAAACAATCTGTCAAATAAACACAGTTATTTGACTGGAAACAAAGTTCTTTGGCTTCACCCAACCACTAGCTATGAGTGGAAAAATGTTTTTGTCATCATTGATATTTAAAAAAAAAAATAGCCAAGAAATCTGAAAATTAGCCTTAAGAGCACAACTGTAATTGAAATCTTCAATTGTTTTATGACTATTCTAACAATTGGTTCAAGCAAAAGTGCTTTTTGACATTTTAAACCTATTTTGGGGACTACTGAGACAACAATAAGAGTTTTTGCCATTCTACTTTTCTGTTCTATTCTATTTTTCACCCTTATTGCCCAACTCTTACCATCAACTCCTACTTCTCCTAAGGTTCATGATGATTTGTGTAGGGTTCCAAAGTATTTGCTAAATTGCCAGCCCAGCTATGTTTTAAGATTTGGTGATGAACATTCTGAGAGAAAATGTGTGTGAATCTGTGTAGTATTGAATTGTGTAGTAATAGTTAACGTACAATATTTATTGTAAAATCAGTGATACACTGATGATATGTGACTATAAAAAACTAAATATGAAATTATTTTGCTCGTTGAATGTATCTTATCAAATGCGGATTTGAATTAATACTTTAAACCTTTTGCTTGAAACATTCCTCAGTAATCGAGTCTTCACCGAAGGCACCTGTAAGCTTCTGAACCTGGTTATCACCGACCTGGTGGATGAGGACTTTGTGTTGAATCGCAGACAGCAAGCAGCCTCTGCTCTACTCTTTGGCATGGTTGCCTTGGTAACCAAGCCTGGCCAGACCTTTGCCCCTCTGATTGGAACCTGGCTGTTGTGTCTCTATACGGGTATGTGTTGCACACAGTTTTATTTAAACTAGCATTCTTTATTTAGCAAATTATTTTCTACTTTTAAATGGCAGAAAGTAAGACGTTTACATTTGAAAGTTCATTAAATAATTCCTCAGTTGTATTTTGTGTGATCACAAACAACATTTGAACATTGAAGGTTCGGGTGAGGTTAGTTTATTGACATCTCTTTGCCCAGGATATGATATCTTTGAGAGGAACAATGCAGTGGAGGCTCCAGTCGTTGTTCCCGCTCATCCTGTACCTCTGCGCCAGGGCTGCTTTTACCTCCTGGTCTTTGTGCCCATTTCCTGTGCCCTTCTTCAGCTGCTGGCCTGGTCTCGCTTCACACTGCATGGACGTAGACTACAAAACATCAAGACACTTCGGCAAGGTGCCCAACAAAGCCACCTCATTGATGTCAAAGCTATATGATACTGTTAATACGGGGTAGACGGATGAGTCATGGATGTCTTCCACGACCAGGCAACCTGCCAACACTGGCCCAAATGGAGACCAGTGACTACAAATGCTGGAAGGGACACTTCAATGCGTTCCACAGAACTGTAAAGAAGATATTTGAATTTTTAAGTCACTTTTTATCCCTTTAGCGAAAAGATGATTGAATCAATTAATGTGACTGAAATGCTTTTCTATGCAAAAACAGTAAATTATGTGTTTGTTATTTTAGGGGTAAATCATTGGTTATACAAACTGATTCATTGATGTTACATTGAAACACTTCTTTCCCAATGGAGATGGAATCTTAATGTCTTCACTGGAAAGAAATTTGAAACAATAGCAGTGAAACAACATGAGGGAAACTAATGATAACATGCTATTTTTATTTTTACATAAAAGTTCCTTTAAAAGGTTTTATCTGGAATCTGAACCTGGCCTTACTTTGTCATGTTTGAGTATTTATATCAAAACTATGTGACCAAATATGATGGATTGTGCCAAAGCTTGTATTGCCACGAATGTGAGTGTGAAAAGAAATGCCTCTGTGTCCCGAGAGGCTAAGTTTACAATAAGCGTTCAATGGGATTCCAAGGGATGTCCGAGGATGGTCATGGCATTCTCGTTTTATCCTGGACTTACAGCCAGACATTACCGTTGTGGCCAGTGACTTCTTTTAAACATCTTTTAGATGTTTATCCAGCTACTGCTTGATGTCAGAGATTATTTTCATTGAACATGTTCTAGATCACACTAACAACAACGTGGACTCTGCATCTATAGTATTTTTCTATGGAATGTCCTGCCTCTTTCTATTTTTGTGCTTTAGAGGCAGGGGTGTGATTTTAAAATTGGTCAGTTTAAATACAAAATATCTGAAACAAACACAGGTGACATTTGAAAACGTTTTATTGACAATTTTTAATAAAACATGAAACTCGGAAGTATTTTACTATTTTAGAGTTTTGACCTTTTCCTTTCAGATATGATCTTGCACGTTGGACATTGTGTTTGTTTTGTCTTTATTAAAATATTTTAAAAGGTTCTGATTTTCTTTCATCTATATCTGAGACTGAGCAGTTGACTAGGAGTTGTGTCTTTATATTATTATAATTCTGCTTGCAAATAAATGTTTTCTGACTGAAATGGGTATGTTTTAAATACTACAATTATATTTTATTTTTAAATTAAAGATACTAACCTACATTTATTTAGTTCATGCAATGTTTCTGAAAGAAAACCAATACTCAAGACTTTTGACAAGTAGAATGCTATAGTGCTTGGCATAAACAAGATTTCAAAATCATTTTGGTAAATAAATTTTCTATGAGATATTACACTACAAAATACTCAGACAAATGTGTTGATAGTAAATGAACAAATATTGTTTTCAAACAAAATGGTGGTTTTCCTTACAAATTCATTCTCATGTTGCAAAAATGAGTTTACCCCTGTTATAGTCTTAGGAGAAAAGCAACTTCTCATTTCATGCTGCCAGCAATGGCTCCCCATTAAAGAGAAATGTCACAAAATCTGAGAAAGGAAATGATTTCTTTACAAAAAAGGTGAGAGCTACAAGAACAGCAAAGCTTTACATATCCGTCAAAATACTATAGCAAAAGTGTTTCAAAAATTGTGTGTAAGTTATACACACAATTTCTGCTTTTGTCAGATTTAAAAACAAAATGCTTTTCTTTTCTTTTTTTGCCAGTTTTTATGTCACATTCAAATAATTCAGTGCACACCAGGTGTTTGTATAAACTAGTATCATAAGTACCGGCAATCGAGTAGCCCATGCCCCATGACTTAAGTACAATAGATAGAGGTTTCGGATGACTGTAATGAGTTCCCATGAGGACAGAATAAAAGTCTCCAGAGCTTCAGCTTCCTCTGCTTTGTTCAGATGACTATGAAGTGGTTAAAAGGACAACTTACCGACAAATCAAAGTGTTTTCTCTCATAAAAAGCTTTGAAACGTCTGAACATTTCTTCTATAATACAAAAGAAAGTGCTTTGAATAATGTTGGACACAGGTAGTTTTTGCCATATGTGGAAAACCATGTAACCATGGCTACCATTTTAACAACAAAGAGAGCTCAAGTCTACTCTAGGCTTGTTTAGTTACATAAAAAATCAATTAGATTTAAAAGATGAGGAAAAAGAAGAAAGAATTTTATTTAAACACAGTGCTTATCACATGAGAGCATGTGAAATGGTTATGTGATTTCTGGTCTGAGCAGTACCGTCAGCTGTCAGATATTTGAGCAGTTTCCGGTGTGGGAAGGACTGCATTATGTCAGCGATTTCAACAACTTCATGTCATTCCAGTTCGAACATGAAATCCCCGTGATCCCCCTCTCAGCCCTTCCCAGAATCATCCATGTAAATCTAGTTCCTCTTAAAGCGGCGACAAAATGTGTCACAACATTTTGGAGTGGAGATTATTTTTTATTAATTTAACAATATATGTACCATTTAAAACCACTTTAAAAACTAAATATTACACCTTTTAACAGAAGAGAGGATAAAAGTTGTGATTTGGAGAAAGTCACATGTCGTGTGCTATCCAATAGAGAGCTAGTCAGGTCTGGTCCAGTAGTAGGAGAGTGCCAGTCGGAGGTTTGACAGTATATATATATATATGTTTATGTATGTATGTATGTATGTATGTATATATATTTATATGTGTGTGTGTGAACATTTTGTATTTGCTATATAAAACTATATAAAATAAACTGATTAAAATCAATGCTCGTTTTTATATAAAACTTATAAATGGCTCAAAAAAATGGGACAATCCCCTTCATCTTCTATAAAAGTCGATGCCCTTTTAAACAATGCTCCGCCCCACTTCCTGTCATAACCTGAAAAGTCACGTGATTGGTCGAGTGCTCGTTGAAAGGGGAGGAGTCTACTGTGAGGCTCTATGTGTATTGAAAGTCTCTATTCTGTCCTGCATTCCAGCCCCCATCAAAGCTCGAAACGAGAGAAGAGGGGGGAAATACATAAATAATATCATGGTGCGATCATCCCGTGTTGAGGGTCGACCCATGGTTGAAGGCGCTCTGGAATCGACCGCGAGGAGCAACGGAAACAACCCCAAACTCGTAATCCACTTCTGATTTCTTTGAAGCGTCTACGCGAGAGACCGTTGACGGGGCCAAAGGGAAATGGTTTCTTTTTCATATTTAAAGAGGAACACAAGATGGCAGATGACATACTCCAATGAAGAGAAACACTCCTTTTGGCTGTCGTACGAAGGACCGTGTTTATTTTTGGAGGTGTATCGGAATTAGACTTTATTTCCTCGTCTGAAGAGATCAAAGCGGAGGCACTTGGTAGTCCAGTTTTCTTTAGACTTGCTTACATACCAGCGTATGTTCACTCCGCGTTCCTTTGTTATATTGAGAGGAAGTCTATCGTGAACGCAGTCTACACATTTTTGTGTACGAATTAACCGAAAAGCCTGGTTAAAGGTCGTTATTTACTGTTGAATTGGTTATATATGGTATATATTTATAGCTCTTCGTATATTAGCAATACGTTAAGACGTTAATGCTAAGTGTAACCCGCGTCTGCTTGAATTTTTAAAGCAATCGTTGCCCTTTTGGGGAATAAAATTAATGCAATTGAGATGCTATGCGGATTACCCAACAAAAGCCCTGAAGTGAAAATTACAATTCACTTTTAAAAGATTGTTTGGCACTTACTCAAGACTATTCTTGAAAAACAGCCTTTAGATAGTGAGCAGGAGCTGTCAAGCTGTTCGGCAGGAGGCTTTATTATTCATACATAACTAGTAGGTGGGTCATACATGCAGAATATTAAGCAGTGTGTTACCATTTAAGTCACAAGACAGGAAGAAGTGCACTGAGGTCTCAAGACGCCTACAGTTTACAGGAACGAACCCAGAAGTGCGTGGTTTTGAAGCACAGTGTGCTAAAAGTACCCTTTACTAGTTTGAGGGATTAACCGAGCCCAAGAGAATTCCTCTCCACCCAAGAAAACTCTGTTTTTATGCCATTGTAAAGATGGCGGAGAACTGGAAGAACTGTCTGGAAGAAGAGCTAATTTGCCCCATCTGTTTAAATGTGTTCTCGGAGCCGGTTCAGCTCCCTTGCAAGCACAACTTCTGTCGAGTATGCATCAACGAGGCCTGGTCCAAAGATGCAGGAATGGTTCGCTGTCCCGAATGCAACCACGCTTACAGCCAAAAACCAGCGTTGGAGAAAAACCACAAGCTTTCCAACATTGTGGAAAAGTTCAACGCACTAAATGTGGAGAAGACACCAGCAGTCTTGCATTGCATCCTGTGCCGACGTGGTCCTCCAATCCAAGCCCAGAAGGTTTGCCTAAGGTGCAATGCTCCATGCTGCCATTCGCATGTGCAAACACATCTCCAGCAACCTTCCTCCAATGCTGGACACCTACTAGTCGACGCAGAAGATGTACGGGCCTGGAGTTGTCCACAGCATGACGAGTACAGACTGTATCATTGTGAGACCGAGCATGTGGCCGTCTGCCAGTACTGCTGCTTCTCCAGATGTGCTACCAACCATGGCCATGCAGTGTGCGATATTGAAGTCAGGCGAAACGATATCCGAGTAAGTGCTACTACTTTTTACTTTAGGCTAAAGGTTCTTGAGATGCTAGTGAGAAACTATTTCCCTTACCCCCCTTTTCCTTGCATTTGAATGATAAACAATTGGGGAGAGCTCCAAACAATACAGAAGCTCTCCTCTGGGCTTATCTTCCCCGCACAGGTGCATCCTTGCGTGGCATATTGGGGAGGGGGAGGACTGCGACTGGAGATTTTAATGATGAGTCTTATTTTCTGTGGCACAATGAGGGAAAGGGCCAGAATTGGATTTAATTTACCCTTAACTACCCCTTTCATTTCCCCCTGCAACAAAATGACAAAAAGACTTGTGAGCCCTCTAGAAATGCAATTACCAGGGAAAGATACCACAGATAGAATTTTAATCATTCTTAAAGTTTTTTTGCCTCTACTGACTAAGCATGTTTCTCTCTGATGTGTTCCATAGTTGGGGTTTTTCAAATTGTAGATTAATGAAGTCAGGACCTGCCTCTGATTTGATTCATGACTATGATGTCATTGCAATTTCCATTTGTGTTGATTATATAAATCACCTGGCATCAGTTATCTCAGTCATTGCAGTAAAAAAAACAATGGCCAATCAATCCACATAATGGACATTTGCCATAGTTTTGCCAAATTTATTTAAAAGCAACCCTGTTTGGGATGTTTTGGGGCTTTGATAATTGGTCTTTTCAGGTACTCGTTTCCCCACTCTTGATGGGCATCTTTTTCCTTCCATGCTCGACTTCTACAAGGTAAAATGTCTCTGTCTGGGGCTGTAGCTCAGGGCAAGGTTGCCATTGCCTCACTTAGTCTGACCTTGGCAAAAGAGACGATGGTTTGAAATGACAGTGATTTTGATCACCCTACCCCCATTCCCCTTGAGAGAGGTCTGTCCTGGATGGCAAGCCAGCACTGCTGCCATGAGGTATTAGGTTCCAGCCTCCAGGCTTCTGCCGGCAGCCCGAGCTCATCAGTCACTACAATTAGGCCATGGTCTCAGATCCTAGAGCTTCAAAGACATTCTCTGTCTCCATGTGCTTTGCTGTTTCTTGACCTTTCTTCTGTCCCTTATTATTGATGTAGATAAACAGAGGTCTAATCTGGGGATGAAGATGGTGAACTTGTAATGTCAGGTCACCAGATTCAGTTTTCGTCCACCCGTAAAAGAGTTTGTAAATGCACCTACAGTTAAAAATATTCATCTTCATGTTCTGTCTGCACAAGAAGAGATTTTTCACCTGGTTGCTCACTGTGGTCATTTTTTTTCAAAGGAACTTGGAACTGTGCAACATTTCAAATGTCACATTTGAAAATACTCGGAGGATATGATGCATATCATGATGCATGCAATACAATGTTTTTTGTGATTCATTGTGACACTGTCAGCCAAACAATACATTGGGATGTTTTATTTTTAAGGCTATAATTTAATGGTCTGTCCTGCATTCCAGCCCCCCATCAAAGCCTGAACGCGAGAAGAGAGGGGGGGGGGTACATAAATAATATAATGAATAGAACACCATATCTCTGCAATTAACTCGTGTTTCAGGAAAATTTACTCTTCCCAGTTTAAGGCCTGAAACACACCACATACAGTATTTTTCACAGGTTATGTTGGCATACTTTGTCCATATTTTTAATCTTAACTAAAAATTACTTCTGCTAATAATTAAATAAATAAAAACAAAATGCTAGTGTATCTATATTCATATTCCATTTTTGGAAATTGTTCCCACAATTTACCATTTAAATGTAAAAGAATGTGATGTAGGCCCTCTCCACACATACCAACGTGGTGTTTCATGGGTGGAGTTTGTCATTGTCTTCATGCTCTGGCACGGTTTCATTTCACAAACAGCAAGCGTAATCGAGGCTGAAATCAGGACGGTATTACTCAGATATCGGACTTACAGCACATGTAGAGGATTACATGCACAGTTTCCTATTTGATCACCGAACAGCATGTGTTTTTGCAAACACAGTGCTGAATAAACATTTTAAAAATGCCATGAATCGGCTGCCATCTGTTGGTTTCGTACTGTCATTACAGCGTTTCAGGGTTTTTAAGAGTCTATACATGTGGACGTGCATAAACTTAAAATGGACTATATAAGTTGTGTGAAGTAGACATTTCTTCTTGTGAACTATTTATTTAAAAAGCATAGCTATAAATATGCTTTGGCTGAACATCAAATGAGAGACAGAAAAATGGAGAGTGAAACGTCTCAAGTGGTCCTGGGGTCCACCGCATATACTTTAGTGTGCCTTTTTCATACCCAGTTAGATGAGTCTCTAAAAGCAATCAGTCAGGCCAAGCTGATGCTTTCCTTTTTTTGGAAAAGGTGGGATTTGGTCCTTTGTTGAGATCACTGATTGGCCAGAATGAATTGCCACGGCATGTGACATTATAGTTTGTGTGACAAAAATGTGATGCAATCACATTGTTTCATAATTGAGAGTAACCAATTAATCATTAGTTTGTACTGCTATTTAAAAGTAAAGTGACTCATAGGACGGCATAAAAAATGCTGTTCAGTTGTGTTAGGACTGGTCGATATGGTCTTAAACAAAATCCACAATTTTTTTCTCCACAAATAACACTTTTCAGATTTAAGTAATTTGTTTCACCTCTATTTAAAAACAATATGCAGATAATGAATAAAATGTTCTAAACGCATCATAACTTTGATACTACTACTACTACTAATAATAATAGTAATAATAATAATAACGCTGTAATTATATTAAATTATACATTTTGGTCTAATTGTTTTTTTGGTTTAAAGTCATTTAAATTAAACTCAAATGTACAGTTTTATTAATAATAGCGAATGAATGAGTGCCACTGAGGCATCCTCGATGATACTGCAGGCCAGGTGTGCACATCTGCACACAAATACATTTGGTCAACTCTCTTTAAAACGTTGATTTAATTTCCTGTAAGATTAGAGCTTGAACTACTGTTAAAACATACATGAAACGTATATGTTTTATTTGGAGCTCTATTGCAATACTTTATTCATGATTTCATTGTAAACATACCTTCAATGAGCACAGTGGCGCAGTGGGTAGCACTGTGGCCTTCCAGGTAGAAGGTTGTCGGTTCAAGGCTCGCCGGTGACCTTCCTGGAAGGAGTTTGCATGTTCTCCCTGTGCTTGCGTGGGTTTCCTCCGGGTACTCCGGTTTCCCCCACAATCCCAAAAACATGCAGTTAGGTTAATTGACTAATCTAAAATACCCCTTAGGTGTGTATGTGTGTGTGTGAATGTTGCCCTGCGATGGACTGGCGAACTGTCCAGGGTGTACCCCCGCCTCTCGCCCAATGTGTGCCGGAGATAGGCACCGGCAGACCCCCGTGACCCCGAAAGGGAATAAGCGGGAATGGAAAATGAATGAATGAACATACCTTCAATGTTAGCATTGGGCTAACGATCTGTAATCCATGTCGGGTTGCTCTGTAAAACTCATTCCTTTGGACACTCAGAATGCGAGCATGCATTCTACAGAAACAGGGCATCATTTGCATATTACGCTAAAGATTAACTAGATTTTCATTCAAGCACATAAATTTTCACCACAGAATTGAGTTAATCGATAAAAATCTATTTATCGCCCAGCTTTACGTTATGTGTTTCGTCTTTGGGAGTTGTGTATTTGTCACCAAGCAGAACTAGAATAATGTAGACTTCACTGGCATGTCCAAAAAAAGCCCATTCAGAGCAGAATCACAGCGGCGAACAAAGTTTGCCTGCAACGTTTCTCAATGATTAAGCTGGAATTCAGTAAAGTACCTAATAATTTAAGCCTAAAAAGTGTCAATTTTTCAATGTTGATCTTACAACATGGTGTACAGCCCTAGTGTCCAATGTGAGCTCTGGAACTGTAAGGTAAAGAAATATTGGTTTATAAATTGGAAATTTATTTGCATGAAGTTTTGGTAATTATGTCAACAATCTTCTTGACGTAATCACCACAGCGAATAATCCTTTTCCACCTAACTCTGTTCTCAGTATCCTCTACTCTTGCACCAACTACCTTCATGTCCTCTTTCAGCACATCCATATCTTTGGTCTTCCTCTTGACCTCTTGCCTGGCATCTCCATCTCCAGCATCCTTCTTCCAATATAACCACTATCCCTCCTCTTCACATGTCCAAACCATCTCAACCTGGCCTCTCTGACTTTGTCTCCAAAACAACCAACCTGAGCTGTCCCTCTGATGTGCTCGTTCCTAATCTTGTCCATCCTCGTCACTCCTTAACTGAACCTCAACATCCTCATCTTCTCTCTTCCTCACTGCTACAGTCTGTTCCCCATACATCATAGCTGCTCTCACTACTGTTCTGTTCACCTTTCCTTTGATTCTAGCTGACTCTCTTCTGTCACACAACACCCCTGACACTTTTCTCCACCCACTCCAACCTGCCTGCACTCGTCTCTTCACCTCTTTTCCACACTCCCCGTCACACTGGACTGTTGACCCCAAATACCTAAACTCCTGCACCTTCTTGACCTCAGCCCCCTGTAACCTCACTGTTCTATTTCCCTCCCTCTCGTTCAAACACATGTATTCTGTCTTGCTGCGACTGACTTTCATTCCTCTTCTTTCTAGAGCTGACCTCCAACTTTCCAGGTTTTCCTCCACCTGCTCTCTGCTCTCACTACAGATCACAATGTCATCTGCAAACATCATTGTCCCCGGAGATTCCTGCCTGACCTCATCTGTCAACCTGTCCATTAGGGCTGAATGATATTGGAAAAAAATTACATTGCAATATTTTTTTTCCAAACAATATATATTGCGATATTGAGAGCCATCAATCCAGGCTAAAGTCAATAATTACATTGTAATAATATCACTAATAAGCAAGGTTAATTACAAGTGACAAAAAGGTCAATTAATATTTTATTGCAAAAAAAAATACCTCAACCTATTGTGCATCAACTCAAAAAGTTTTGTTTGAATAGGGCTTTTACAGATTATTTTATTTACAAAGGTCTGGGTTTTTTTTTTTCTCAGCTGTAGAGAAATATAGTAGAGTAGTTCCAGTCCAGCTGAAGACAGAACCCAACCTTGCCACAAGAGGTTTCCCTTTCATCAGAAAAAATCTCTGTAATATAAATATATTACATCAGATTAGATTTATCCAAAAGAAACCCTTGTGTTTCTAAACAAAAAATAAATAAATGAATGAAGCAATATGTTGTTGGAATCAAGAGCATGAGCAGTTTTAAAAGCAATATTATAAAAGTCAATTTATATAATATCAAAAAAGACACAATATATTGAAAAACATTATTGTTTGGAATAAACCCTGTGTATAAAAACTTTTATTACATATTCACAAAACTCACAGGGGCTCTCGATGATGGTATAAACACTGTTTACAAGTGTTTTGGTACTGGAATCTAACACTTTAGTGTGCCAAAAACGGTGGAAGAATTGAGAGGAAATAAGGAAAAAAGACGCATGTGCGCGGATGCGGAAGAAGAATCACGGACACAACACGTAAAAAAAAACAGTTCAATTTAACTCTAATAAACCTATTACTGCTACTAAGACAATGGTTATATTATTATTATATACAGTATAAATATTATATTTACAGTTATTTCTCTGCTAAACTGTTGCTAAAGCGATCACAGGAAATCAATCACTCGTCTGTCACTGATCTCCTGAGCTCCTGGCGAAAGGTCTGTTTCTCTCTGTGTTTGTTGCCGGCGACAGCTTCAGTACGTCACCCCAGCAACAAGCCATACAACAAACATGATGCTACCGTTCTGTTTTAACACCATGAGCTTCTACCCCTCACATCGTATGTTCCGGCGATGTGACTATCGCGCATGCGCACATCGCGATGTGTATGTCAAAACAGAATATCGTTCAGCCAGAGTTCATTTTCCCTTTTAGCCCGGATCATCTGGGCAGATGAGAGAGTTCTTATTTGGTGAGAACATGATTGAACTCTGATCTGAACTAAATACAAATGAATATGCCAAAAACATACTTTTTGAACAAATACAGCCATTGTACGCACTTGCATTGGGCATTATGGCTTGGCATGTGTCTATTTACATTTATTATGGCACGGAGTACTTTGTAATCCAAGCATCATTTGCAGTGTGCATCATAAGTGATCAACACAAATTATATTGTAAAAATGCTAAGGGTCAAAATCAAGCTGTACATTATCCCAGTCTTTAGATATTATTTTCTTTTTCTTCTTTTTTTTAACTTCCGTGTGCTCTTTAATTTCAACCAATCGAAAAGTGAACAATGACCTTTAATACAAATGACTGGCCCGTATGATGTCACCTGGCTGTATTTTAAACAGAGGCAAACCTTAGTGATCACTGTGTTGGCAATAAGGACTAAACCTTGAGAGGATTGCAACAATGTAGCAGCTGTTTCTCGGTTCGGACCAAATTAAGTGAACTTTGAGGTGTGAAAAGGGGAAACTAGTGGAAAAGGGGCATTAAAAAGGATCCAAGAAATTTACAGGATTATTGATAAAAAGTGATCCGATTCCATAACTCGTAATAAGAATTCTACTTACTATCAAGTTTATTTTACATCTTATGAGTGTTCAGGGTGGAGACCACTTAGAGCATGGGTAACGCCAATCCAATGAAAGAATTCTACATTGCTTAACACATTCATGTAAATGTCAATGCTGCCACATTGAAGACTTGTATGATGTTAAAAAAATTACTTATGTACAATAATATCTAAAGTTTTGAATTACTTTATTTAATAAAATATGTCATAATGAAATTGCTTAATTCACTTTGAGTGATTCAGATTAATTTTAAAAATAGTACTCTATTTTCATAAATTGTTGAACAATTGTGGCAACTTCCATTCCTATCCTGAACACAATGCTATAAAAAGCATCACAGAGATGAACAAATTGATGTTTTGATTAACGGTACTTTATTTTTAAAGTAGTTGGCTGATTTTGGTAGTTGGTTTTGTTTCGTATTTAACATTTATATTGTACATTATACACATTTTGATGTCCACGCGAGTGGACAATTCTAACTCTGGAAAATTCTACTACGTGATATCATTTGCCATATTTTGTGTGTATGTGTTATTTTGAGCCCTTCATTTTTGGCAAAACTGCCTGGCAAATCTACCAGCAAGTAAAAATAAAGTAGTTTAAACATTAGCCAAAAGAGAGGCGCATATCTCAAAGAATATTTTTTTGGTTAAATACCCTAGCCACAATTAAATGCTAATCACCACCATATGGCTTTAAATAAGCTAGCTGCAGTATAAAAATATGTATGAGATGGATGTCAAGCTGTGCCATGATGAATGTTCCACATTGTGCAGTAACTATGTGGCGTTTTCAGAATGAATGAGCCTCATTCACTGCCAAATCCAATTTCTTGTGTCCAAATCTTGGTAATGGATTTGCGCCATGAGAAAATCGGTTGATTCGCTAGCAAGATTCGGGAAAGCAAGCCTGTTTACCCAATGCCTTGTGATTGTGGATCCAATTTGTCATATGCTCAGCAAACAAAATGTGTTGAAAGGAAAAGGTTTGGCTGCGCACATCATCGGCAGTGATTGATGTAGTTCATTTGGCACAGAGGGTACAGTCAGCTGTTATAAGCGTCTGTCAGACGTGTGATTGAAGATCATTAGTTTACAGCGCATCCCTCTCCGAGTCCCGCGATTGTCCCATACTATGGAATTCTGCATTGATTCCCTTTGTTGTTGCTGTTCTTTTACTCTTCAGCAGATATTCAACTGAATTATTTAACAGCATTATTTTGGAGGGCAAAGGAAATCACCAAAATGTGCTTTTAAAGCACAGCATGTTTGCTTCGAAGGAAAGCTGTTTTGTTTACACTTTTATGAGGTTATTCAAATTTGACATCAAGCCGGTGAATTAGACATGTCCTCAGTCAACTTTGCAAGGTTTTTCGGTTGTAAGCGTTTGAGCATAAGTGGCTTGATGTGGTGAAGTCTGTCCTTGTTGTACAGGAAGCACTTTTATCAGAGAGCTAGCTTGCATTCATTAAAGAGCCTTGCTCCAAAATACACACTCACAGGGTCAACACAATTTGTCTCTGCCTTGGACGCAGACAAAGACAAAATGAGGAAAGATGGTGTGAAATGAGCCTTCGTTCTTCCGCATTTCTCTCCTGTATGCTGCTTTTCCTTTTCCTGCTCCTTTTTTACCTCCCCATATTCCCCTCTGAATATACAGATATGGAAAAAAAGAGCTTTGTTGCCATGGAAGCACCCCCGCCTTCTTTTTTTGGTGACTGCTGTGCACGAGGCTTTGTTTAATTAAAGCTAATTTGGTTTGTTCCTAAGGTACCACTGAACTTCTGACGGGCGTCGTGAGCCGTTTGTTGATTGCTTTTTCTCTCTTTTGTTTGGTGTTGAATATGAAAGGAGAAATAAATGAAATTCCCCTTCACCCAGCAGTCCTTTGCTGCAGGGCCTTGACAATAGCGTTCACTGAAAAAGAAAGGAATGGGAATTAGAAATGTTACATTTCTGAACATCTCGATAGAACCAACTTTTTTGTCGTTGTCCTGAATTATCATCTTTGTGTTGATTTTAAAAGTTATTATAAATTCCAAACTCTTCTTGAATGTAGGTATAGAAAGTAGAATTGACTCTAAAGGAATTAATAATTCTTGTTTTATAGCTCAATTCCAATTTTCTTTGTAGAGTTAGATATGTTTTTATTCAAAAGCACCATGGAAAATGAATTCAACCAATTGTCAGTTGTTTGTGATCTTTGGGCAGTGTAAAATGTTGAATATTCATGAATTGCTCCGGTGATGTATAATTAAGCAACACTGTGAATATGTTAATGTATTTTGTGCATCTCATTTAGCCCATCCGTTTGCATTTTAAAGAGTACATTTGGTTGCAATTATTGTGTTACAATTGTGACTTGTGTGACTTGAGGCTTGAAAAAAAAGTGTAGTACTCAACGCTTTCTCATGTTGTTTTTAAAATTAAATGGGGCAATGTTTTAAAATTCTGCCACATAAATTATGCTATACATTTGGTGCTATTTGTGTTTCAATAGTGAGAGATAGTAAAAAAAACTAAAAAAGGGATGTATGCCCTTCTGCAAATCCCAACAATAAGAAAAATATCTGGCACCCATGTGAGATTATGCACAAGACTTCAAACAAAAGCCTGCATTCATTGGTATTTGGGATTGGTATAATGGTCATGGGAATTATGGCACTAACCTAGAATTTCTTGAGAGGATCTCATCAATCTAAATGAAGCTGGAACCATAACCATCAATAAAACAATTGGTAACACTGTTATAAAGCAATGTTTTTCAGCTTGGGATCAAATTCTTGATTTTTCACTGTAACTTTTCTGTATAGTTGTAATTTTGAAAATGTACATTCTTTTAATACATATAAAAAGTTTAGTTATTGTTTCCTCTTTTTCACACTTCACTTTTTGTGAAAAAAAAACCCGGCAGATCACAGGAATTTTAATTCACAATATAGTACAGTGTAGTTATGAAGTACATTTAAAGTATTTCAGCAGGTTAAATTGAAAAAGCTATTAATTTAACCAATCTTTTCTTTTTCTAGCAAATGCTAATAAAACAGCAGGATCGGGTTGAGGACCGTGTTCAGGACATAGAGGAGCAACTCTACAAACTAGAATCTGACAAATGTCTTATGGAGGTAAGTGTACAATATTACCATGAATAGCATCCATTGTTTTTTGGTTTACGACACTCATGCTTTCACTGTGATTAATGATCCGATATTTCCGACCGAGAGACTTAAGCTCCACCTTTGATATTTATTATACACTTCAAAGCTTCAGAAACTCGAATACTCTTGTTTTTCGGTATCTTATTAGTTTGACTTGTAATGAGCACAATATGAAGCTTGTATGAAGCGTAATTTGGTTTTGTGAATTATAAAAACAAATTGTACAAAATGGTATTCAAAGTAGTACGTGGTACAAAATCTGAATTCTGTTTAGAAATTGGTTGCAGACAGTCATGTTTTCAACTACAAAAGCATTGTTTCAGGTACAAATGTTATTTTATGCTTTTTGTGGATTCAATCCTGCTCATTTGTCAGTCAAATCCTGCAGATACAAGCCGCTGTTTGTGCACCTGATATTTCATTCATTCTCATACCCGCTTCTTCCCTTTCGGGGTCACGGGGGTCTGCCGGTGCCTATCTCCAGCACACATTGGGCGAGAGGCAGGGGTACACCCTGGAAAGGTCGCCAGTCCATTGCAGGGCAACATTCACTCACACATTCACACCCTAAGGGGAATTTTGATTAGTCAATTAACCTAATCGCATGTTTTTTGGGATTGCGGGGGAACCCGGAGTAACCCACGCAAGCACAGGGAGAACAGGCAAACTCCTTCCAGGAAGGTCACCGGTGAGCCTTGAACCGATAACCTTCTAACTGGAAGGCCACAGTGCTACCCACTGCGCCACCATGCCGCCCGCACCTGATATTTTTGTTTCTTTTCCATCGTCCATTAGAAAAGTTTCACTCAGTCATCAGCCAATAACGTTACTCTGTGACTGATGACTGACAGGAGCAACAGCCAATCAGTGATGCTCTTAAGCTAAACGCTAAAAAGCTAAAGCTCTATATTTTTTATTATACAGTATATTACAATACATATCCACATATATACAAATAAACAGTTTTAGGAAGAGAGCTCTTCTGCTGTGTTGATGTTAGCTATTAGCGTTTAGCTTTAGCATGACTTCGCCTGTCACCGATTGGCTGTTGACCTTGTTAATGCCATGTAATTGGTTTGAATCAGCATGTTATTAGTTTGTTTTTGCCTGTTTTTAGCAGAAATTACTTTGAATTGTCATGTTATCTGATTCAACCTACTCATTATCCGCATACTATTACTTAGATGTAGCATGTAATTTACAGGAATTTATTTGTAACAACATATTGATGATAACTGCTTGTTATTTTTAGATTGACGTAGCAATAATTTGTTTTTAGCAATAATTCGTTTGATTCAGCTTGTTATTAGAGGGGAGTAGTTTGAATCTTCATGTTATTACTTTGACATTCTGTACGCAGGAAATTTTTTTTTTTATCAATATGCTTTTGCTTTTACTTTGTTTTAGCATGTAATTAACTTCAACCTGGAAATGTGTGTATGTATGTATATATATTAGGGATGTCCCGATCAGGTTTTTTGAGCCCCCGATCCGAGTCATTTAATTTTAAGTATCGACCCATACCGAGTCCCGATCCGATACTTGTCTTTTCCTTGTGCTAATTGCACACTTTAAGTGCATGCAGGTTATTAAATCAATCCAGTGTGTACTCTTGACAACCAAATAGCTCAGCAGTGCATCAATAAAAAAAAACTGAAAGCAACCTGTTCCTTTACAGTTTTTTATTTCTCACAAATATGAAATCTCAATTTTACAGCTCAGTGAAGTCGCAATATTCTGTCGTGTGTTTCGTTTTAAGATGCCTTATCAAGTTGGTAGTATTAAAGGCTGCTTTGCTAGTACCACCGCGTCAAACTAGAAAAAAAAAGAGAAAATAATATATTTTACATGGGGTATTAAATAACAATCAGTAAATAAACATTTCTATTTCTTCAACAACGAAAATGTTACACATTTTAAGTTACGAAGAACACTTCAACATGTCACAAACCTATTAGATAAAGACATGTAAATCATCACAACACACAAAACTTAAACACGCTATTTAGGCGCTTAGGCGCTAATATAAACAACAAATAGCGATCTATGAAATCCCTTTTAAATAAACAAAATATACTTTTTTAAACATTAGCTTACCACGCTGGGAATAAATAAGCATTAAATGAAGGTTTTTGTAGAGCTTGAACCTTTTTTTTAACACGAGAACAAACATGCGAGTCTCTCATATTTCTTCCTGATTCACGCACGCTCTAAGCACGTCCTTAAAGGGGCAGCACACAACAGCTCGCATTGCAAACGTTGCATGTAGCTACCAGACTAGAATCACTTTCCAACTTAAAATACTTCCACACTGCAGACATCTTAGCACCGTATTGCAAGTAGTAAACAACATGCGAGTTTAACATGCGAGTTTAACATGCGAGTTTGCGACACGTGCGTGACGTAGCTGACGTAAACATTCGATCGGTCCGATACATAGAGCCGATTCCGATCAGTTAAAAAATGCCTCGATCGGCCCCGATACCGATCTTTATGATCGGCTCAGGACATCCCTAATATATATATATATAATATATATATATATAATATATATATATTATATATATATATATATATATATAGGGGTGTAACGGTACGCTAAAATCGTATTCGGTTCGGTACAGTGTCTTGGAGAGCTCAGTTCGGCTAATTTTCTGTTCAAAACAATAAGGGCTTACAAAATCTTTATTTTGAAAAGCTGCCAATAGACAATAGACTTCTTGCATAAAATAAATAAAAGTGACACATTTGGGTGATATTTTAAATAAATTGCACTCTTTATAAAGAAATACACATTTTTTTTATTAAAAAATTAAATACTGCAACTAGTTAGGACCTGAAAACTTTTAACACTAGCAACAGCTTCAGCTTATATATCAACAAAACTAACTATTCAAGTTTTAAGTTTTTAGCTAAAAAGATTAAGCTATCCACATTTTCTGAAGAGAGCACAGATCTGGTTGCAGTGACAATATCTCCAGCAGTAGAAAATGTTAGATGTGTTGCCTGCCCGATCTCCGTGGAACAATGTCGCATACAACTTTAAATTTATCCACTCGTCTATCCCCGTTATGTATTTTAACAGAGAAGCCAAAGTGTTCCCAAACACGAGACCGTAGTGAGGTGGGAGGGTCTTCAAGCTCTGGCTTCTCTTTCGCTGTTGCCATTTCTCACAGTTACTCGTGCAGCTCTACTGTGTGTCACTCAGTAGCGTCCGTGCGGAAACTCGCCTAGGAACATTGTTCCGCTGCTCTTAATATCGCGCTAATAATAAATTTATATTATTTAATTAAAAAATATACTGAAACGGTACCCAAGTGTACCGAACCGAACAGGCCGCACCGAAACGGTTCAATACATCCCCGTGAACTGCTACACCCCTAATATATATATATATATATATATACAGATATTGTTACCTGAACCGAATGGGAGACTTTGGTTTTCATGTAGTTATGTTCCTCATGAATAAAAGTACATTTTGATTCATTACAACTTTTGTTTTCATACTTCAGAAATTAAACCATTTCAGTTGCTTTGCAGATGTAAGGTTGAATAAAACTAACTAAACCCCACACATCATACAAAGTAACTGATGTTTTTTGCCAAACCTCAGGATAAAGTGCAGCACCTGAAGGAAGAGGTGCAGCTTCAATATCAGAAGATGCAGCAGCTCTTGGAGGAAGATTTAGGGAAGACTCTGGAGGTTCTGGACAAAGCCCATTCCAAATTCTGCCAAGAGAACTCTGCACAGGGCCTGCAGCTTCACCAGAAACAGCAAGAGGCAAAGAAACTGCTCAGCTCCATCCAGATGGTGTTTGATAAAGCAGAGGACATTGGTTTCATGAAGGTGACTTGCCTTTTATTGCTGTCGATTGCTGTTATTCTCTGCAATGGGGACTGTGAGCCAGGTTTTACATTTCCGTAGTCGTTTAGCATGTGAAGATGATAACTTTTCTGCCAGCGGCTGTAGGTGAAGGCTGATTTGTAGCATGCTATTAAACACAATAGTTACAAAGATGTCAGAAAACTATGCTTTTCAGACTTTTACAGAGGAGGATTCTGTTTTTCATGTGGTTCAGCTCTCAGGGAGGCTTTGTTTTTACGGTGCGTGTGCCAATCACAGCGGCTGTTTTAAATTAAGTTGGATTGACGCAACTGACCTATTGTTTCATTGTGATTTCAAATGTAGGTTTCAAAACGGTTACTAGCTTTTAATATTTTTGGTTTAGAGGTAGTTAAAAACAAAATTTGCAATTGTCTTTCAGTTTCATTTTACAGAACCCAATTTGGTGCCATTAATGCCATCTAGTGGTGAAAATAAAAGATTCACAGGAACTGTGAGGGATTGTTTTTTTTTTTTTTGCACAATGAAAGTGCTTGGAATCGTGTATAAGGTTTAGGGGAGGGGTTTTTTTTTTCTCTGAAATGTATTATTTTGGCTCAACTCTTTTGAGTTATAAAACAAAAAAAAAAACGGTTCTCAATATTTAGTTTTCAGTGAAAAATGCTACAATTTCAGGATTGTTGTGGATTTGTGTAATATAATGTGAAAAAGAAGCCTGCGCTGTACTCAAAAATGATTGAGCATTATCACAAAAAATGTTCTTTTTTTAAAATAAGATAATTCATAATAATTTTCAAAATAGCCGGGTTCATGTGGACATGGCCAAAGGATCTGACAAACACACAGAATGTTTTTTTTTTTCTCAAACCATATTACTAAACTCATGTATTTTCTCTTTGTAGAACACAAAGTCTGTGAAAATACTAACCGACCGGTGAGTCCCCTCAGATTGTTTTTCTTTATCATTTCTTATTTGAATGGTGTAAACATCAAGTACGGTGGATATTTTCTTCAATTCTAGGTCGCAGTCCTATGTGGGGAGCACACTGTCTCCTTACAAAGTGGGCAGCCTCAACTCCAAACTCTTCCTGTCTGAAATCTCAAAAAGAGAGAAGAACCTCTGCAAGATGCTGGAAGGTAGTTCTTGAAAACCCACATTCGTTCAAGTATTAATGATTCCAGCCTTAAGCAGTTGCTGCTCTGAAATAATTACCCATTCATGTAATCAATTTGTGTTCTCGTTTGCAGCTCCCTTCAGCGCCCCTGCAAACTTTTTCCAGAGTATTCCGGCGTACCTCTGCGAGAAGCGAAGGCACTCTGTGGCATTCCCTGAAGGCAGTGGCAGCAGCCGAGCGGGAGCCAACTACATAGACTCTTCCTCCTCTTCATCATCCTCAGGTGCTTCCTCTGCCAAGCAGCTGTGCCTGACGGCTCTCTCTCAGGGCTCCACCAGCAGCGAGGGTCAGTCCTCCCAGCATGCTCTGGGGCCATGTGGCTCCACCCAGCACGTTGGAAGCAGTGGCTCAGCATCCAGCTCTCAACCCTTACCCCACTCAACCTCGGTTTTCCCACACTCTCATTATCCAAACGCCAGCGCCTCCCAGCTGTCTCAGTACGGCGCTCGTAAGATCCTGATGTGTACAGTGGATAACTGTTACTGCTCCGGGGTGCCCTCTGTGTCCAACCACCGTGGACATGCTGCCTACCCTCGCTCCAGCTCTTTCCCGTGGCCAGTGAGCTCGCAGGAGTACCCACACACTCCTCTTTCTTCAGCTCCAGCCATGTCCCAGTCGCTCCAGAGCTTGTCCATGCGAGATTGGATCGATGCCTCCCAGTCGCACCGGCACACTGACTTCTACAGCCTGTACGGCCAGTCTTCCACCAAGCATTACGTCACTAGTTAACCCCTACTCCAGGGCCAGGATCTTTCCTCCGGCGTGATGTGCATGTGGGACGATCATCTCTATGCTGATCTTTTCAATCTTTCAGGCTACGTTTACACCAGTTGGTTTTTCTGTGGTACTATGATCTCCATCCAATCTGCACAACTGAAAACCGTTATCAAAGCTACAATCAGATTTCATTTGATTTAGTTTATTACCGCTAACAATAGTCACAATGTGAGGAAAAAATCCAGTCATGCAGTCCATTTGAATATCAGCTCTTGGGTTTAATGTCACATTATTATTATTATTATTATTATTATTATTATGCATATCTGATGCCAGTCAAAAGTTTGAACATAGATGGTTGACGAATAACACAAATCTGATTCTCACATAGAGATTAAAAAAAGTTCCTCTGACAAGATATAGTGAAATGCTAACAAATGTGTTCTCCCCCCTCAAACGTAAAAAAAATGCCAAATGTCATAATGCACAATTGTGACAAAAAAAAAAACTCTTTTGTTAGTGGCAATTTATGTAAATGAATTGAACATAAGGAAATGATGGTATCATAATGTTTAAAAGAATTTGTTGAAAATTCGTTAAAAGATTTGCACAATGATTTAGAAAAATACACCAAATTAGCAAATGAAATTATTTTGATCAAAATTAATGAGGACGTGAGTTCAGGCCATACTTCCCTTTCCCTCTATGAAAATTTAAAGTGACGCTCACGTCACACCATATGATAATGTAAGAAATTGGTAGAGAAATGCATATTTTCAGCATAAAATCTAATAGAACATGCATATTTTTGGACATTTGAGTCAGAACTTCACCGAAAAAATCATTTCTAGCTTATATGTCAGCCACCCATATATCTTTTTGTTTAATATATTTTCATGACTACATTTTAGATTTAGAAGGCTTGTTAGAATATCAATGAACACATTCTGAATTATATATTAAACTAAGGGTCAAATAACTCAAAATATGGTAAAGATGCTCAAATGCTCTATTTATAATGCTCTAGGAATTATACAACTCACCGTAAGTATTGTTTTAGTACAAAGTATAACGTTTAGGTTTCAAAAAGGTGATTGGCTTTGAATTT
>SRMA01026341.1:0-28113 GCA_007224835.1 Danionella cerebrum
CCAACGTACCTTAAGAGAAGATTTCTGGAGTTTGAAGGTGAGCAGATAAAATCTCTAGGAGAAGTTTGTGGAAGTATGAGACATGGAAAAGTGCCATTTTAAGGGTTTTTTGCTAAATATTTAACTTCCTGTTGATTTTGGAAACTTGCTCCAATTGACTTTTTTGTTTGTCTTGATCTGCAACATAAGTGTGGCAATTTTCAAGGATGTCCTTTAAACTCAGTCTGAAAAAAAAAAAAAAAACAGCAGAAATTGCTATATTGCATGCTGCCATTAGGTAGCGCTATAACTGACACTGTATTTTGCTCTATGAAATCCTTCAAACATGGACTCCTAACACGCATGACGTATTTTAACCTGATCAGACATTGCATTGCTGAGTTATTAACCACTTCCTGTTCATAGAAAAAGTTCGACTTTCGAGGACTGCCATTCGCGCATCGTAAAATGAAGACAAAAAAGCTTCGCAATTTAACATCCCATATGCCTTGAGAGAATACCGAACAACTTTGAAGATGAACAGATGAATTTTCTAGGAGGAGTTCGTTAAAATACAAAGCCTGAAACTATGCTCAATTTCATACAATAGTAAAAAATAACCGACTTCCTGTCGGTTTTGGAAACTGAATCCTATTGACTTTTTTGTTGGTCGTGATCCCCTACATAAGTGTAGTGATTTTCAAACATGTACTCGCAATACAGCCTGAAATACAAGTATAAAACAACAGAAAAGGGTCTATTACATGTTGCCACAAGGTGGCGCTATAACTGACACTGTATATCGCTATTTGCATTTGTTAAGATATTCACTCTTAACCTACATGGCGAATTTGAACTGGATCGGACATTGCTTGGCGAGTTATAACAACTTCCTGTTTACGACAAAATTTCGACTTTGGATGACCGCTGTGCGCACATAGTTTATCGAAGTCAAAAAAGCTTCGCAATTTAACATCCCATATGCCTTAAGATAGTGCTGAACTAGTTTTGAGACGAACAGATGAAATCTCTAAGAGGAGTTCGTTAAAGTACGACGTGAGCAAAAATGGCCATTTTTAGAGGTTTTTGGGAAATAGCTGACTTCCTGTCGATTTTAGAAATGAGATCCCATTTACTTATATTTAAGTTTTAGTACCCTACACATGCGTGGCGAATTTCATTCACCTACGACAAACTCATAGCGCATCATAAGCTACAACGCGTTAGGTGGCGCTGTAGAGTCAATTTACCACAAGCGCTTTTCGAAACACAATTAGACGTAAATTTTCGCAGGTTCTGATGTGTGTGCAAAATTCGGTGACTTTTCACGCATGTTTAGGCCCTCAAAAGTGCCCGCAAAAACACGTTACAAAAATAAGAATAATAATAATAAGAAGAATAATAATCCTAACAGAAACAATAGGGTTCTTGCACCTCCGGTGCTCGAGCCCGTTGGGCCCGAGCTCCTTCGGTGCTCGAGCCCTAATTAAAGCTGCAAGCAGCGATCAAGGGCTCGAGCACCTACGTCGCCATTGCCTCTCGGTGGCCAAGTTGTTACAATGCGCTCTACGACTGATCCTTAGTTAGAAGACATATTGAAGTGAGATCTTTTCAAATTACCTAATCATACAGACAACTTAAATAAAAAAAATCACATCTCAAAGCATCATGACCCCCAGGGGGCGCTAACAAGTCTAAATATTTACGAGTTGAAATTTTTTTTGGGACTGTTTTGGCCAATATTCTGGTAACCTAGGTAAAAATGCAGTTTTAAATGCTGTTCCACCTGTGATCACTTGGTGGCGCTATAACCGATGATTAATGTTTTAGATGTGTTCAGACAGGGACTTTTAGTATAGTTGGTACATTTAAGATCGATCAGAGTTTGTATGGCTGAGTTATAATAACTTCCTGTTTATGGCGAAACGTCAAATTTCGTTGACTGGTGTACATACATCGTTTATCAAAGTAATAAAAGCTTCGCAATTTAACATCCAACATATCTTAAGAGAAGATTTCTGGAGTTTGAAGGTGAGCAGATATAATCTCTAGGAGGAGTTCGCTGAAGTATGAGACATGGAAAAGTCCCTTTTTAAGGGTTTTTTGCTAAATAATTAACTTCCTGTTGATTTTGGAACCTCGCTCCAATTGACTTTTTTGTTTGTCTTGATCTGCAACATAAGTGTGGCAATTTTCAAGCATGTCCTTTAAACACAGTCTGAAATAGCAGTAAAAAACAACAGAAAATGCTATATTGCATGCTGCCATTAGGTGGCGCTATAACTGACACTGTATTTCGCTCTATGAACTCCTTCAGACATGGACTCTTAACACGCATGACGAATTTTAACCCGATCAGACATTGCATTGCTGAGTTATTAACCACTACCTGTTCAAAGAAAAAGTCAAATTTTCGAGGACTGCCATTCGCGCATCGTAAAATGAAGTCAAAAAAGCTTCGCAATTTAACATCCCATATGCCTTGAGAGAATACTGAACAACTTTGGAGATGAACAGATGAATTCTCTAGGTAGAGTTCGTTAAAGTACAAAGCCTGAAACTATGCTAAATTCCATACAATAATGAAAAATAACCGACTTCCTGTCGGTTTTGTAAACGGATTCCCATTGACTTTTTTGTTGGTCCTGATCCCTTACATAAGTATTCTGATTTTCAAACATGTACTCGCAATACAGCCTGAAATACAAGTATAAAACAACAAAAAATGGTCTATTACATGTTGCCACTAGGTGGCGCTATAACTGACACCGTATATCGCTATTTGGATTTGTTAAGATATGGACTCTTAACATACACAGCGATTTTGAAACTGGATCGGACATTTCTTGGCCGAGTTATAACAACTTCCTGTTTACGACAAAATTTCAACTTTGGATGACCGCTGTGCGCACATAGTTTATCGAAGTCAAAAAAGCTTCGCAATTTAACATCTCATATGCCTTAAGATAGTGCTGAACGAGTTTTGCGACGAACAGATGAAATCTCTAGGAGGAGTTCGTTAAAGTACGACGTGAGCAAAAATGGCCATTTTTAGAGGTTTTTGCAAAATAGCTGACTTCCTGTCGATTTTGGAAATGAGATCCCATTTACTTATATTTAAGTTTTAGTACCCTACATATGCGTGGCGAATTTCATTCACCTATGACAAACTCACAGCGCATCATAAGCTACAACGCGTTAGGTGGCGCTGTAGAGTCACTTTAACACACCCGCTTTTCGAACCACAAATAGACGTAAATTTACGCAGGTTCTGATGTGTGTGCAAAATTTGGTGACTTTTTACGCATGTTTAGGCCCTCAAAAGTGCCCGCAAAAACACGTTAGAAGAAAAAGAATAATAATAATAATAAGAATAATAATCCTAACAGAAACAATAGGGTTCTTGCACCTCCGGTGCTCGAGCCCGTTGGGCCCGAGCTCCTTCGGTGCTCGAGCCCTAATAATCCTAACAGAAACAATAGGGTTCTTGCACCTCCGGTGCTCGAGCCCGTTGGGCCCGAGCTCCTTCGGTGCTCGAGCCCTAATAATTAAAGCTGCAAGCAGCGATCAAGGGCTCGAGCACCTACGTCGCCATCGCCTCGGGTGGCCAATTGGTTACAATGCGCTCTACGACCGATCCTTAGTTAGAATACGTATTCAAGCGAGAACTGTTCAAATTACCTAATGACACAGGCAACTCAAGTAAAAAAATCCCTTCTCAAAGCGTCATGACCCCCAGGTGGTGCTAACGAGTCTAAATATTTATGAGTTGAAATATTTTTTGGGACTGTTTTGGCCAATATTCTGGGAACCTGTCAAAATTGGTAAAAATGCTGTTCCACCTGTGATCACTTGGTGGCGCTATAACCGATGATTAATGTTGTAGATGTGTTAGACAGGGACTTTTAGTATACTTGGTACATTTGGAATCGATCAGACATTGTATGGCTGAGTTATAATAACTTCCTGTTTATGGCGAAACGTCAAATTTCGATGACTGGTGTACGTACATCGCTTATCAAAGTAATAAAAGCTTCGGAATTTAACATCCCACATACCTTAAGAGAAGATTTCTGGAGTTTGAAAGTGAGCAGATAAAATATCTTAGGAGGAGTTCATTGATTTAATAATAAGACTAAATAAAACTATCTTGCTTGGAAGTAATTATAATGTATATAATATAATATAATATGCTATGTGTGATTGGACTGGTGCTGTGTCATGAGAAAGAAGCTTCGTGACATGGATCTTATTTGAAGGTTGACTCCATTTTTTATTTGAAAACAAGAACATAACATGAATCATGGAAATCACGACAGTTCGAAACAAGGCTTTAATGAAACCATCAGCTGTGCTCTAGAGAAACCCTTTAATATATTCGTCCAGTGCTTCCAGGCAGAGCAGGACCTCCAAAGAGACTCCTCTTCTCACAACCTTCAGTAATGGACCTTCGTTCATCAGTGAAGTGCACAGCCACCGAACAGTTCCATGCTACAACAGTCCCAGTATCCGAGACAATCTTGGAATCTCAGGAAATACCAGCAATGAAGCTGCTGCTGCTGATGATGATGATGACCAGGTTGGAGTCTCCACCATCAATCTCAAAGGAGAGAAGACAAACATTTAGTTGCAGAACTGATTGCAGATCCACGACAGCAATTGTGTTTGTACTACACTGGTGTCTTCAACATCATTACTGTTTAAACTTTCTAACTTTACCTGTATTTAGCATTTGCCCTGATTTACTTGTTTCACCATCAGTATTACATTCAATCCACTGTTTAACAAGTTTTATTATTCAAACTCTAGCAATAAAAAACCCTAACATTTACATATGCACTGTTTTAACTGTACTACAGTGAAGAAGGTTAACATTTCTTTGTAATTCTGATATTGCTGTGGAATATATATTCCCCACAAGTACAACTATAAGTTATATTTTACTTTAATATATGAGTATACTGTAATAAAACTAAAGCAAACCACAGTTTATTGCTTCACTAGAACCAAGTTAATCTATAGTTAATTTAAGATTACTTAGAAATACAACAATATACTGTATAAATCTGAAATTTCTAAATTAAACAAATACAGTAATTACATTATATGATTACAGCATTTTTAACATGTTGCTTTAATTGTTAAAAACGAAAGTTATTTATCTTTTTATTAAAGTCCCGTCCGCTCGTTAGGTTAGGAGGTTCTTGGTCATTATTTACACAGAATTTATCATGAATACTGACCAGAGACAGACGCGCGGGTTTCCTGCTGGAGCTGCCCGTGCAACAGGTCAGGGAGGTGGGGTTGGATCAGTCGAAGCTCCCGCTGAACGCCACTGGGGTTCAAACTGAAGCTCCTGTGGAAATGTAGGTGAACCACGCCGAGCAGGGTTCCTCTTTGTAGGATTCTAAGCTCCTAGCCACAGCCCTGAACACGTTTTTGATGTTGTGGAGCAATTTAAAGCTTGGTGGTGCAGATAGAAACTTAACAATCCCGTCCGCCATTTTCCAAACCAATGCTGCGCCTCTGTAGCTTCTCCCACAGATCCGCGCATTCCAGTCAACACCTGAATGTCTTGCGTGCATTCAGCGGCTCTGCCGATCAAACACAAAGTAAACACGTGTGCATTCACTCGCGAGTTGCGCTTTATTTCCGCGCGAACCGCGTTCGATGTGAACGTACCTTTAATCCCGAGAGTCCCAGGTACCGGGGACTTGCCCCCTTGTGCAATACATTTCCGCTCATAGTTCACTAACCCTGAGAATGACCCCACACATATCACATACCGTTGTGCTCAGCGAAAACTCCTCTAAAAATCTAATTCAATTTCATATCCGTTAACCACAGCTCTAACGCCATGCAAATAAACAACAACATGTCCGGAGTATAATTCATGACTAAGTTTTTGTTTTGTGCTCTCTTAAAGCCACAGTACACCCCCTGGCCCCTGCGGGGTTTCCCCTTTAAAGCGACAGAACCCTACAGCCATTTTAAGGGTTTTTTGCAAAATAATTAACTTCCTTTTGATTTTGGAAAATCGCTGCAATTGACTTTTTTGTTTGTCTTGATCTGTAACATAAGTGTGGCAATTTTCAAGCATGTCCTTTAAACACAGTCTGAAATAGCAGTAAAAAACTGAAGAAAATGCTATATAGCATGCTGCCATTAGGTGGCGCTATAACTGACACTGTATTTCGCTATATGAAATCTTTCAGACATGGACTCTTAACACGTGTGACAAATTTTAACCCAATCAGAAATTGCATTGCTGAGTTATTAACCACTTCCTGTTCATAGAAAAAGTTAGACTTTCGAGGACTGCCATTCGCGCATCGTAAAATGAAGTCAAAAAAGCTTCGCAATTTAACATCCCATATGCCTTGCAAAAATACTGAACAACTTTGGAGATGAACAGATGAATTCTCTAGGAGGAGTTTGTTAAAGTATGAGAGATGGAAAAGTGCCATTTTAAGGGTTTTTTGCTAAATAATTAACTTCCTGTTGATTTTGGAAACTCGCTCCAATTGACTTTTGTGTTTGTATTGATCTGCAACATAAGTGTGGCAATTTTCAAGGATGTCCTTTAAACACAGTCTGAAATAGCAGTAAAAAAACAGCAGAAAATGCTATATTGCATGCTGCCATTAGGTGGCGCTATAACTGACACTGTATATCGCTCTATGAAATCCTTCAGACATGGACTCTTAACACGCATGACGAATTTAACCCGATCAGACATTGCATTGCTGAGTTATTAACCACTTCCTGTTCATAGAAAAAGTTCGACTTTCGAGGGCTGCCATTCGCGCATCGCAAAATGAAGTCAAAAAAGCTTCGCAATTTAACACCCCATATGCCTTGAGAGAATACTGAACAACTTTGAAGATGAACAGATGAATTCTCTAGGAGGAGTTCGTTAAAGTACAAAGCCTGAAACTGTGCTCAATTTCATACAATAGTAAAAAATAACCGACTTCCTGTCGGTTTTGGAAACTGAATCCTATTGACTTTTTTGTTGGTCCTGATCCCTTACATAAGTGTACTGATTTTCAAACATGTACTCGCAATACAGCCTGAAATACAAGTATAAAACAACAGAAAAGGGTCTATTACATGTTGCCACTAGGTGGCGCTATAACTGACACTGTATATTGCTATTTGCATTTGTTAAGTTATTCACTCTTAACCTACATGGCGAATTTGAACTGGATCGGACATTGCTTGGCCGAGTTATAACAACTTCCTGCTTCCGACAAAATTTCGACTTTGGATGACCGCTGTGCGCACATAGTTTATCTAAGTCAAAAAAGCTTCGCAATTTAACATCCCATATGCCTTAAGATAGTGCTGAACGAATTTTGAGACGAACAGATGAAATCTCTAGGAGGAGTTCGTTAAAGTACGACGTGAGCAAAAATGGCTATTTTTAGAGGCTTTTGGGAAATAGCTGACTTCCTGTCGATTTTGGAAATGAGATCCCATTTACTAATATTTAAGTTTTAGTACCCTACACATGCGTGGCGAATTTCATTCACCTACGACAAACTCATAGCGCATCATAAGCTACAACGCGTTAGGTGGCGCTGTAGAGTCATTTTACCACACCCGCTTTTCGAAACACAATTAGACGTAAATTTTCGCAGGTTCTGATGTGTGTGCAAAATTCGGTGACTTTTCACGCATGTTTAGGCCCTCAAAAGTGCCCGCAAAAACACGTTAGAAGAAAAAAAAAATAATTAAAGCTGCAAGCAGCGATCAAGGGCTCGAGCACCTACGTCGCCATCACCTCACGGTGGCCAAGTCGTTACAATGCGCTCTACGACTGATCCTTAGTTAGAAGACGTATTCAAGCGAGATCTGTTCAACTAACCTAATGATACAGACAATAAAAAAAAATCCCATCTCAAAGCATCAGGACCCCCAGGCGGCGCTAACTAATCTAAATATTCAGTACCATTTGGCATGTCCTTGGTAATGCAGTCGATATGTTGTTACCATCCCTGCACATTATAGTGTTTAGAAACACACTGATAAAAACCTTGTATGGAGCTGCTGGTGTATACTTTGAAACAGGGTTGGAACCAGAACAGGACACTGGCCTTATATAAACAGCGACAGAAACATTATTCCATTGTGGAAATGATAGAACAATGATGGAACTGAGTCACTCTGAATTAAACTAAATGTTTACCTGCCTTTCCTTTGCATTATTGGCACCTTGTTATACTGATATATTGTTATGCTGAAATAATGGACTTTATGTTATTGTTATCACCGGTTGAGCATGATCAGAATGTGCACATCTAACATGAATTTAGGTTCAATTGACATTTTAAACATGACAAAATTGTATTAGGTTGTCAAATTCTGATCACGTGGAACTGATATTCACAATAAAAATCACATAGATCCATAAACTAGATTTACAGGGCAAAACAAGCTGTTTCAGTTTCATTGTCTATTAGGTCCTTTATGCTTCATCACAATTAATGTGTGGTATTTATCCTATAAGTTACACACAAACCCTCAAAATAGGCATTGTGATTTCATTACAGTCTTTCTGCTTTGCTTTTTTTGCACATGGACTAAAAAGCAGCACCAGGGAGTTTATTACAAATGAATGCAAACAACATTTCACGAACAAATATCTTTTAAGTAGTCAGTCTAATGCAAATAAAATATAAAAATCTAAAGCTTTTAATATTTTATCATATCAACAAATTTTTACTTTGTTTTATCCTTCTTTTGACGTTAAATGTTAATTATTCTAATGAATACGCAAATAAAATATAAACAGCTGAAGTTTGTATAATGCTGTACATTCATAAATTACAATATTCACTGCTGTAAGCAACTTGTATTAGGTGATTGCATTCTTTTAAACTTATATTTATAATTAAACAATGTGTTACAAGTAAATTTGACATCTACGCGGCATATAAGCAAAATAAAAATGAAAACGTCTTCACGAGTAAACATTTTATGTGAACGCTCATTGTCTATGCAATCACGTGAATGAATGCGCGTTCACGCAGAGGTGAGCCGAAAAATATGCCACAACGGCAGCAGCGCGCTGCAGTCATAGAGGCAGTGGGTCTCAGCGAAGCACGGGAGATCAACTACTTTCAAACTCTCAGAGAGAGAGAGCGAGAGAGATGACAGCACCGAACTGGACGATCGCGAACGAGACACAGTGACTGTGCGCTAGTAGCGGTTGGCCACGAACTCAGAGAGAAAGTGAAACCGGAGCAGACGCGCATGTTAAATAGTTCGCCCCCGGACTCTGATTGAAGCAGCGAAAAGTCAATCACTCTCAACACGCACGCACATAAAAATAGTATAAATATAATATAATCTCTTAAGCCCGAGAGTCCCAGGTACCGGGGACTTGCCCCCTTGTGCATTACATTTCCGCTCATAGCTCACTAACACTGAGAATGACCCCACACATATTACATACCATTGTGCTCAGCGGAAACTCCTCTAAAAATCTAATTCAGTTTCATATCCGTTAACCACAGCTCTAACGCCATGCAAATATACAACAACATGTCCGGAGTATAATTCATGACCAATTTTTTGTTTTGTGCTCTCTTAAAGCCACAGTACACCCCCTTTCCCCTTAAAGCGACAGAACCCTATAGCCATTTTAAGGGTTTCTTTGCAAAATAATTAACTTCCTTTTGATTTTGGAAAATCGATGCAATTGACTTTTTTGTTTGTCTTAATCTGTAACATAAGTGTGGCAATTTTCAAGCATGTCCTTTAAACACAGTCTGAAATAGCAGTAAAAACAGCAGAAAATGCTATATTGCATGCTGCCATTAGGTGGCGCTATAACTGACACTGTATTTCGCTCTATGAAATCCTTCAGACGTGGACTCTTAACACGCTTGACAAATTTTAACCCGATCAGAAATTGCATTGCTGAGTTATTAACCACTTCCTGTTCATATAAAAAGTTTGACTTTCGAGGACTGCCATTCGCGCATCGTAAAATGAAGTCAAAAAATCTTCGCAATTTAACATCCCATATGCCTTGAGAGAATACTGAACAACTTTGGAGATGAACAGATGAATTCTCTAGGAGGAGTTGTTAAAGTATGAGATATGGAAAAGTGCCATTTTAAGGGTTTTTTGCAAAATATTTAACTTCCTGTTGATTTCGGAAAATCGATGCAATTGACTTTTTTGTTTGTCTTGGTCTGCAACATAAGTGTGGCAATTTTCAAGCATGTCCTTTAAACACAGTCCGAAATAGCAGTAAAAAACAGAAGAAAATGCTATATTGCATGCTACCATTAGGTGGCGCTACAACTGACACTGTATTTCGCTCTATGAAATCCTTCAGACATGGACTCTTAACACGCATGACGAATTTTAACCTGATCAGACATTGCATTGCTGAGTTATTAACCACTTCCTGTTCATAGAAAAAGTTCGACTTTCGAGGACTGCCATTCACGCATCGTAAAATTAAGTCAAAAAAGCTTCGCAATTTAACATCCCATATGCCTTGAGAGAATACTGAACAACTTTGGAGATGAACAGATGAATTCTCTAGGAGGAGTTCGTTAAAGTACAAACCCTGAAACTATGCTCAATTACATAAAATAATAAAAAATAACCGACTTCCTGTCGGGTTTGGAAACTGAATCCTATTGACTTTTTTGTTGGTCCTGATGCCCTACATACGTGTACTGATTTTCAAACATGTACTCGCAATACAGCCTGAAATACAAGTATAAAACAACAGAAAATGGTCTATTACATGTTGGCACTAGGTGGCGCTATAACTGTCACTGTATATCGCTATTTGGATTTGTTAAGATATGGACTCTTAACATACATAGCTAATTTGAACTGGATCGGACATTGCTTGGCCGAGTTATAACAACTTCCTGTTTACGATAAAATTTCGACTTTGGATGACCGCTGTGCGCACATAGTTTATCGAAGTCAAAAAAGCTTCGCAATTTAACATCCCATATGCCTTAAGATAGTGCTGAACGAGATTTGAGACGAACAGATGAAATCTCTAGGAGGAGTTCGTTAAAGTACGACGTGAGCAAAAATGGCTATTTTTAGAGGTTTTGGGAAATAGCTGACTTCCTGTCGATTTTGGAAATGAGATCCCATTTACTTATATTTAAGTTTTAGTACCCTACACATGCGTGGCGAATTTCATTCACCTACTACAAACTCATAGCGCATCATAAGCTACAACGCGTTAGGTGGCGCTGTAGAGTCATTTTACCACACCCGCTTTTCAAACCACAAATAGACGTAAATTTTCGCAGGTTCTGATGTGTGTGCAAAATTCGGTGACTTTTTACGCATGTTTAGGCCCTCAAAAGTGCCCGCAAAAACACGTTACAAAAATAAGAATAATAATAATAATAATAATAATAAGAATAATAATCCTAACAGAAACAATAGGGTTCTTGCACCTCCGGTGCTCGAGCCCGTTGGGCCCGAGCTCCTTCGGTGCTCGAGCCCTAATAATCCTAACAGAAACAATAGGGTTCTTGCACCTCCGGTGCTCGAGCCCGTTGGGCCCGAGCTCCTTCGGTGCTCGAGCCCTAATTAAAGCTGCAAGCAGCGATCAAGGGCTCGAGCACCTACGCCGCCATCGCCTCTCGGTGGCCAAGTCGTTACAATGCGCTCTACGACTGATCCTTAGTTAGAAGACGTATTCAAGCGAGATCTGTTCAAATTACCTAATGATACAGGCAACTCAAGTAAAAAAAATCCCAACTCAAAGCATCATGACCCCCAGGCAGCGCTAACGAGACTAAATATTTATGAATTGAAATATTTTTTGGGACTGTTTTGGCCAATATTCTGGTAACCTATGTCAAAATTGGTAAAATGCAGTTTTAAATGCTGTTCCACCTGTGATCACTTGGTGGCGCTATAACCGATGATCAATGTTGTAGATGTGTTCAGACAGGGACTTTTAGTATAGCTGGTACATTTAGGATAGATCAGTCATTGTATGGCTGAGTTAGAATAACTTCCTGTTTATAGCGAAACGTCAAATTTCGATGACTGGTGTACCCACATCGATTATCAAAGTAATAAAAGCTTCGCAATTTTACATCCCATATACCTTAAGAGAAGATTTCTGGAGTTTGAAGGTGAGCAGATAAAATCTCTAGGAGGAGTTCGTTGAAGTAGGAGACATGGAAAAGTGCCATTTTAAGGGTTTTTTGCAAAATATTTAACTTCCTGTTGATTTTGGAAAATCGATGCAATTGACTTTTTTGTTTGTCTTGATCTGCAACATAAGTGTGGCAATTTTCAAGGATGTCCTTTAAACACAGTCTGAAATAGCAGTAAAAAACAGCAGAAATTGCTATATTGCATGCTGCCATTAGGTAGCGCTATAACTGACACTGTATTGCGCTCTATGAAATCCTTCAGACATGGACTCTTAACACGCATGACGAATTTTAACCTGATCAGACATTGCATTGCTGAGTTATTAACCACTTCCTGTTCAAAGAAAAAGTTCGACTTTCGAGGACTGCCATTCACGCATCGTAAAATGAAGTCAAAAAAGCTTCGCAATTTAACATCCCATATGCCTTGAGAGAATACCGAACAACTTTGAAGATGAACAGATGAATTTTCTAGGAGGAGTTCGTTAAAATACAAAGCCTGAAACTATGCTCAATTTCATACAATAGTAAAAAATAACCGACTTCCTGTCGGTTTTGGAAACTGAATCCTATTGACTTTTTTGTTGGTCCTGATCCCTTACATAAGTGTACTGATTTTCAAACATGTACTCGCAATACAGCCTGAAATACAAGTATAAAACAACAGAAAATGGTCTATTACATGTTGCCACTAGGTGGCGCTATAACTGACACTGTATATCGCTATTTGCATTTGTTAAGATATTCACTCTTAACCTACATGGCGAATTTGAACTGGATCGGACATTGCTTGGCCGAGTTATAACAACTTCCTGTTTACGACAAAATTTCGACTTTGGATGACCGCTGTGCGCACATAGTTTATCAAAGTCAAAAAAGCTTCGCAATTTAACATCCCATATGCCTTAAGATAGTGCTGAACGAGTTTTGAGACGAACAGATGAAATCTCTAGGAGGAGTTCGTTAAAGTACGACGTAAGCAAAAATGGCTATTTTTAGAGGTTTTTGGGAAATAGCTGACTTCCTGTCGATTTTGGAAATGAGATCCCATTTACTTATATTTAAGTTTTAGTACCCTACACATGCGTGGCGAATTTCATTCACCTACGACAAACTCATAGCGCATCAAAAGCTACAACGCGTTAGGTGGCGCTGTAGAGTCATTTTACCACACCCGCTTTTCGAACCACAAATAGACGTAAATTTACGCAGGTTCTGACGTGTGTGCAAAATTTGGTGACTTTTTACGCATGTTTAGGCCCTCAAAAGTGCCCGCAAAAACAAAAAAAAAAAAAAAGAATAATAATAATAATCCTAACAGAAACAATAGGGTTCTTGCACCTCCGGTGCTCGAGCCCGTTGGGCCCGAGCTCCTTCGGTGCTCGAGCCCTAATAATAATAATAATAATCCTAACAGAAACAATAGGGTTCTTGCACCTCCGGTGCTCGAGCCCGTTGGGCCCGAGCTCCTTCGGTGCTCGAGCCCTAAATATACAGTGTCAGTTATAGCGCCACCTAGTGGCAACATGTAATAGACCCTTTTCTGTTGTTTTATACTTGTATTTCAGGCTGTATTGCGAGTACATGTTTGAAAATCAGTACACTTATGTAAGGGATCAGGACCAACAAAAAAGTCAATAGGATTCAGTTTCCAAAACCGACAGGAAGTCGGTTTTTTTTTACTATTGTATGAAATTGAGCACAGTTTCAGGCTTTGTACTTTAACGAACTCCTCCTAGAGAATTCATCTGTTCATCTTCAAAGTTGTTCAGTATTCTCTCAAGGCATATGGGATGTTAAATTGCGAAGCTTTTTTGACTTCATTTTACGATGCGCGAATGGCAGTCCTCAAACGTCGAACTTTTTCTATGAACAGGAAGTGGTTAATAACTCAGCAATGCAATGTCTGATCAGGTTAAAATTCGTCATGCGTGTTAAAAGTCCATGTCTGAAGGATTTCATAGAGCGCAATACAGTGTCAGTTATAGCGCTACCTAATGGCAGCATGCAATATAGCAATTTCTGCTGTTTTTTACTGCTATTTCAGACTGTGTTTAAAGGACATCCTTGAAAATTGCCACACTTATGTTGCAGATCAAGACAAACAAAAAAGTCAATTGGAGCGAGTTTCCAAAATCAACAGGGAGTTAATTATTTAGCAAAAAACCCTTAAAATGGCACTTTTCCATGTCTCATACTTCAACGAACTCCTCCTAGAGATTTTATCTGCTCACCTTCAAACTCCAGAAATCGTCTCTTAAGGTATATGGGATGTTAATTTGCGAAGCTTTTATTACTTTGATAAACGATGTACGTACACCAGTCATCGAAATTTGACGTTTTGCTATGAACAGGAAGTTATTATAACTCAGCCATACAATGACTGATCGATCCCAAAATTACCAACTATACTAAAAGTCCCTGTCTGAACATATCTACAACATTAATCATCGGTTATAGCGCCATCAAGTGATCACAGGAGGAACAGCATTTAAAACTGCAGTTTACCAATTTTGACATAGGTTACCAGGACATTGGCCAAAACAGACCCAAAAAATATTTAAACTCATAAATATTTAGACTCGTTAGCACCACCTGGGGGTCATGACGCTTTGAGAAGGGATTTTTTTACTTGAGTTGCCTGTGTCATTAGGTAATTTGAACAGTTCTCGCTTGAATACGCATTGTAACTAAGGAACAGTCGTAGAGCGCATTGTAACCAATTGGCCACCCGAGGCGATGGCGACGTAGGTGCTCGAGCCCTTGATCGCTGCTTGCAGCTTTAATTATTCTTTTTTTCTTCTAACGTTTTTTTGCGGGCACTTTTGAGGGCCTAAACATGCGTAAAAAGTCACCAAATTTTGCACACACACCAGAACCTGCGAAAATTTACGTCTAATTGTGTTTCGAAAAGCGGTTGTGGTAAATTGACTCTACAGCGCCACCTAACGCGTTGTAGCTTATAATGCGCTATGAGTTTGTCGTAGGTGAATGAAATTCGCCACGCATGTGTAGGGTACTAAAACTTAAATATAAGTAAATGGGATCTCATTTCCAAAATCGACAGGAAGTCAGCTATTCCCCAAAAACCTCTAAAAATGGCCATTTTTGCTCACGTCGTACTTTAACGAACTCCTCCTAGAGATTTCATCTGTTCGTCGCAAAACTCGTTCAGCACTATCTTAAGGCATATGGGATGTTAAATTGCGAAGCTTTTTTGACTTCGATAAACTATGTGCGCACAGCGGTCATCCAAAGTCGAATTTTTGTCGTAAACAGGAAGTTGTTATAACTCGGCCAAGCAATGTCCGATCCAGTTCAAATTCGCCATGTAGGTTAAGAGTGAATATCTTAACAAATGCAAATAGCGATATACAGTGTCAGTTATAGCGCCACCTTGTGGCAACATGTAATAGACCCTTTTCTGTTGTTTTATACTTGTATTTCAGGCTGTATTGCAAGTACATGTTTGAAAATCACTACACTTATGTAGGGGATCACGACCAACAAAAAAGTCAATAGGATTCAGTTTCCAAAACCGACAGGAAGTCGGTTATTTTTTACTTTTGTATGAAATTGAGCATAGTTTCAGGCTTTGTACTTTAACGAACTCCTCCTAGAGAATTCATCCGTTCATCTCCAAAGTTGTTCAGTATTCTCTCAAGGCATATGGGATGTTAAATTGCGAAGCTTTTTTGACTTAATTTTACGATGCGCGAATGGCAGTCCTCGAAAGTCGAACTTTTTCTTTGAACAGGAAGTGGTTAATAACTCAGCAATGCAATGTCTGATCGGGTTAAAATTCGTCATGCGTGTTAAGAGTCCAGGTCTGAAGGATTTCATAAAGCGAAATACAGTGTCAGTTATAGCGCTACCTAATGGCAGCATGCAATATTGCAATTTCTGCTGTTTTTTACTGCTATTTCAGACTGTGTTTAAAGGACATCCTTGAAAATTGCCACACTTATGTTGCATATCAAGACAAACAAAAAAGTCAATTGGAGCGAGTTTCCAAAATCAACAGGAAGTTAATTATTTAGCAAAAAACCTTCAAAATGGCACTTTTTCTTGTCTTCTACTTCAACGAACTCCTCCTAGAGATTTTATCTGCTCTCCTTCAAACTCCAGAAATCTTCTCTTAAGGTATGTGGGATGTTAAATTGCAAAGCTTTTATTACTTTGATAAACGATGTACGCACACCAGTCATTAAAATTTGACGTTTCGCCATAGACAGGAAGTTATTATTACTCACCCATACAATGTCTAATCGATCCCAAATGTACCAACTTTACTAAAAGTCCCTGTCTGAACACATCTACAACATAAGTCATCAGTTATAGCGCCACCAAGTGATCACAGGTGGAACAGCATTTAAAACTGCATTTTTACCAATTTTGACAGGTTAACAGAATATTGGCCAAAACGGTCCCAAAAAATAATTGAACTTGTAAATTTTTAGACTCAGTAGTGCCGCCTGGGAGTCATGACGCTTTGAGATGAGACTTTTTTTGTTTTTTAGTTGCCTGTATCGTTTGGTAATTGGAACAGATCTCACTTGAATACGTCTCTAACTAATGATCGGTCGTAGAGTGCATTGTAACGAATTGGCCACCGATAGGCGATGGCGACGTAGGTGCTCGAGCCCTTGATCGCTGCTTGCAGCTTTAATTATTCTTATTTTTGTAACGTGTTTTTGCGGGCACTTTTGAGGGCCTTAACATGCGTGAAAAGTCACCGAATTTTGCACACACATCAGAACCTGCGAAAATTTACGTCTAATTGTGTTTCGAAAAGCGGGTGTGGTAAAATGACTCTACAGCGCCACCTAACGCGTTGTAGCTTATGATGCGCTGTGAGTTTGTCATAGGTGAATGAAATTCGCCACGCATATGTAGGGTACTAAAACTTAAATATAAGTAAATGGGATCTCATTTCCAAAATCGACAGGAAGTCAGCTATTTTGCAAAAACCTCTAAAAATGGCCATTTTTGCTCACGTCGTACTTTAACGAACTCCTCCTAGAGATTTCATCTGTTCGTCTCAAAACTCGTTCAGCACTATCTTAAGGCATATGGGATGTTAAATTGCGAAGCTTTTTTGACTTCGATAAACTATGTGCGCACAGCGGTCATCCAAAGTCGAAATTTTGTCGTAAACAGGAAGTTGTTATAACTCGGCCAAGAAATGTCCGATCCAGTTCAAAATCGCTGTGTATGTTAAGAGTCCATATCTTAACAAATCCAAATAGCAATATACGGTGTCAGTTATAGCGCCACCTAGTGGCAACATGTAATAGACCATTTTTTGTTGTTTTATACTTGTATTTCAGGCTGTATTGCGAGTACATGTTTGAAAATCAGAATACTTATGTAAGGGATCAGGACCAACAAAAAAGTCAATGGGAATCCGTTTACAAAACCGACAGGAAGTCGGTTATTTT
Organism: Danionella cerebrum; assembly: GCA_007224835.1. Classification (NCBI taxonomy): domain Eukaryota; kingdom Metazoa; phylum Chordata; class Actinopteri; order Cypriniformes; family Danionidae; genus Danionella; species Danionella cerebrum. Next base: position 17,585 of record SRMA01026341.1, read on the forward strand.
TCATTATTGTATGGAATTTAGCATAGTTTCAGGCTTTGTACTTTAACGAACTCCTCCTAGAGAATTCATCTGTTCATCCTCAAAGTTGTTCAGTATTCTCTCAAGGCATATGGGATGTTAAATTGCGAAGCTTTTTTGACTTCATTTTACGATGCGCGAATGGCAGTCCTCGAAAATTTGACTTTTTCTTTGAACAGGTAGTGGTTAATAACTCAGCAATGCAATGTCTGATCGGGTTAAAATTCGTCATGCGTGTTAAGAGTCCATGTCTGAAGGAGTTCATAGAGCGAAATACAGTGTCAGTTATAGCGCCACCTAATGGCAGCATGCAATATAGCATTTTCTGTTGTTTTTTACTGCTATTTCAGACTGTGTTTAAAGGACATGCTTGAAAATTGCCACACTTATGTTGCAGATCAAGACAAACAAAAAAGTCAATTGGAGCAAGTTTCCAAAATCAACAGGAAGTTAATTATTTAGCAAAAAACCCTTAAAATGGCACTTTTTCATGTCTCATACTTCAACGAACTCCTCCTAGAGATTATATCTGCTCACCTTCAAACTCCAGAAATCTTCTCTTAAGGTATGTTGGATGTTAAATTGCGAAGCTTTTATTACTTTGATAGACGATGTATGTACACCAGTCAACGAAATTTGACGTTTCGCCATAAACAGGAAGTTATTATAACTCAGCCATACAAACTCTGATCGATCTTAAATGTACCAACTATACTAAAAGTCCCTGTCTGAACACATCTAAAACATTAATCATCGGTTATAGCGCCACAGGTGGAACAGCATTTAAAACTGCATTTTTACCTAGGTTACCAGAATATTGGCCAAAACAGTCCCAAAAAAAATTTCAACTCGTAAATATTTAGACTTGTTAGCGCCCCCTGGGGGTCATGATGCTTTGAGATGTGATTTTTTTTATTTAAGTTGCCTGTATGATTAGGTAATTTGAAAAGATCTCACTTCAATATGTCTTCTAACTAAGGATCGGTCGTAGAGCGCATTGTAACAACTTGGCCACCGAGAGGCGATGGCGACGTAGGTGCTCGAGCCCTTGATCGCTGCTTGCAGCTTTAATTATTATTATTATTATTATTCTTATTTTTGTAACGTGTTTTTGCGGGCACTTTTGAGGGCCTAAACATGCGTAAAAAGTCACCAAATTTTGCACACACATCAGAACCTGCGTAAATTTACGTCTATTTGTGGTTCGAAAAGCGGGTGTGGTAAAATGACTCTACAGCGCCACCTAACGCGTTGTAGCTTATGATGCGCTGTGAGTTTGTCGTAGGCAAATGAAATTCGCCACGCATGTGTAGGGTACCTAAACTTAAATATAAGTAAATGGGATCTTATTTCCAAAATCGACAGGAAGTCAGCTATTTCGCAAAAACCTCTAAAAATGGCCATTTTTGCTCACGTCGTACTTTAACGAACTCCTCCTAGAGATTTCATCTGTTCGTCCCCAAACTCGTTCAGCACTATCTTAAGGCATATGGGATGTTAAATTGCGAAGCTTTTTTGACTTCGATAAACTATGTGCGCACAGCGGTCATCCAAAGTCGTAATTTTGTCGTAAACAGGAAGTTGTTATAACTCGGCCAAGCAATGTCCGATCCAGTTCAAATTCGCTATGTATGTTAAGAGTCCATATCTTAACAAATCCAAATAGCGATATACAGTGACAGTTATAGCGCCACCTAGTGCCAACATGTAATAGACCATTTTCTGTTGCTTTATACTTGTATTTCAGGCTGTATTGGGAGTACATGTTTGAAAATCAGTACACGTATGTAGTGCATCAGGACCAACAAAAAAGTCAATAGGAATCAGTTTCCAAAACCGACAGGAAGTCGGTTATTTTTTATTATTTTATGTAATTGAGCATAGTTTCAGGGTTTGTACTTTAACGAACTCCTCCTAGAGAATTCATTTGTTCATCTCCAAAGTTGTTCAGTATTCTCTCAAGGCATATGGGATGTTAAATTGCGAAGCTTTTTTCACTTCATTTTACGATGCGCGAATGGCAGTCCTCGAAAGTTTGACTTTTTCTTTGAACAGGAAGTGGTTAATAACTCAGCAATGCAATGTCTGATCGGGTTAAAATTCGTCATGCGCGTTAAGAGTCCATGTCTGAAGGATTTCATAGAGCGATATACAGTGTCAGTTATAGCGCCACCTAATGGCAGCATGCAATATAGCATTTTCGGCTGTTTTTTACTGCTATTTCAGACTGTGTTTAAAGGACATCCTTGAAAATTGCCACACTTATGTTGCAGATCAAGACAAACACAAAAGTCAATTGGAGCGAGTTTCCAAAATCAACAGGAAGTTAAATATTTTGCAAAAAACCCTTAAAATCGAACTTTTGCATGTCTCATACTTTAACAAACTCCTCCTAGAGAATTCATCTGTTCATCTCCAAAGTTGTTCAGTATTTTTGCAAGGCATATGGGATGTTAAATTTCGAAGCTTTTTTGACTTCATTTTACGATGCGCGAATGGCAGTCCTCGAAAGTCAAACTTTTTATATGAACAGGGAGTGGTTAATAACTCAGCAATGCAATTTCTGATCGGGTTAAAATTTGTCAGGCGTGTTAAGAGTTCACGCCTGAAGGATTTCATAGAGCGAAATACAGTGTCAGTTATAGCGCCACCTAATGGTAGCATGCAATATAGCATTTTCTTCTGTTTTTTACTGCTATTTCGGACTGTGTTTAAAGGACATGCTTGAAAATTGCCACACTTATGTTGCAGATCAAGACAAACAACAAAGTCAATTGCAGCGATTTTCCAAAATCAAAAGGAAGTTAATTATTTTGCAAAAAACCCTCAAAATGGCTGTAGGGTTCTGTCACTGTGGCTTTAAGAGAATGGCTGTAAATGGGAAACAGTGGCAGTCTGGCAGAGCAAAAACTTGGTCATGAATTATACTCCGGACATGTTGTTGTTTATTTGCATGGCCTTATAGCTGTGGTTAACGGATTTGAAATTGAATTAGATTTTTAGAGGAGTTTCCGCTGAGCACAACGGTATGTGATATGTGTGGGGTCATTCTCAGGGTTAATGAGCCATGAGCGAAAATGTAATGCACAAGGGGGCAAGTCCCCGGTACCTGGGACTCTCGGGCTTAAGAGCTTATATTGTATTTATGTTTATACTATTTTTATGTGCGTGCATGTTGAGAGTGATTGACGTTTCGCGTGTTGAGAGTGATTTGATTCCCCGTCAGAGTCCGGGGACGGACTATTTAACATGCGCGTCTGCTCCGGTTTCACTCTCTCTCCGAGCTTGTGGCCAACCGCTACTAGCGCACAGTGACTGTGTCTCGTTCGCGATCGTCCAGTTCGGTGCTGTCATCTCTATCGCTCTCTCTCTGAGAGTTTGAAAGTAGTTGATCTCCCGTGCTTCGCTGAGACCCACTGCCTCTATCAGGGTTGCCAGGTCCCAGAAATATTTGCAGCCCAATGACAACTCAAAATCCGCCCAAATGGAATGAAAACTAGCCCAATTTTTCAGTGTCCAATCAGATTAGACAACGGCTGGATTCCCACAAAGGGCCTTAAAATAAATTTATATAAGTTTAAGTTTAAAGTATTGGCCTTTTGTCTCACCCAAATTCTTAATAGCACACATTGTGTTTTTTTAATATACAATCTCATACAATAAAGGTCAAATAAGAACATGTGCTCTCTGAAATTTTTTTTGACCCTAGTCAGAAGTACCTACTTGTACTTGTTCATCCACAGACAACCGAACCGACGCTTCTGACTACAACGCTCTCAAGGAGTGACGTGATGATGATGATGCTTGATTTGTGATGTCAAAAGCACATGTGGCGCGCGCGCCTATTTGCGTCTCGCAAGAAGCAGCGTTTGTTGCCAAGTATTCATTCCCGGGGATCAACACCCACTAATAAAAGGTTCCCTTTTATCTTTGTCCACAATTATTATTTATTATTATTATTTATTTTTTTTTTTTTGCGGCCGCGGTACATTATAAATGTAGCCCAAAAAACCGCAACCCGCAACTCCGTATTTTTTCCCGCAACTCCTTTTCTAAAATAGCCCAATTGTGCGGGAAAACCGCTACCCTGGCAACCATGGCTGAGACCCACTGCCTCTATGACTGCAGTTTCGGCTCCCCTCTACGTGAACGCGCATTCAATCACGTGATTGCACAGACTAAGCCAATGGAGTTCATATAAAATGTTTACTCGTGAAGACGTTTTCATTTTTATTTTGCTTATATGCCGCGTAGATGTCAAATATACTTGTAACACATTGTTTAATTATAAATATAAGTTTAAAAGAATGCAATCGTCCAATGCAAGTTGCTTACAGCAGTGAATATTGTACAGCATTACAGCAAATGTACAGCATTATACAAACTTCAGATGTTCATATTTTATTTGCGTAATCATTAGAATAATTAACATTTAACGTAAAAAGAAGGATAAAACAAAGCAAAAATGTGTTGATGTGATATAATGTAAAAAGCTTTAGATGTTTATATTTTATTTGCATTAGACTTACTACTTAAAAGATATTTGTTTGTGAAATGTTGTTTGCATTCATTTGTAATAAACTCCCTGGTGCTGCTTTTTAGTCCATGTGCAAAAAAAAGCAAAGCAGAAAGACTGTAATGAAATCACAATGCCTATTTTGAGGGTTTGTGTGTAACTTATAGGATAAATACCACACAATAATTGTGATGAAGCATAAAGGGCCTAATAGACAATGAAACTGAAACAGCTTGTTTTGCCCTGTAAATCCATTTATGGATCTATGTGATTTTTATTGTGAATATCAGTTCCACGTGATCAGAATTTGACAACATAATACAATTTTGTCATGTTTAAAATGTCCATTGAACCTAAATTCATGTTAGATGTGCACATTCTGATCATGCTCAACCGGTGATAACAATAACATAAAGTCCATTATTTCAGCATAACAATATATCAGTATAACAAGGTGCCAATAATGCAAAGGAAAAGCAGGTAAACATTTAGTTTTATTCAGAGTGACTCAGTTCCATCATTGTTCTATCATTTCCACAATGGAATAATGTTTCTGTCCCTGTTTATATAGTGGCAGTGTCATGTACTGGTTCCAACCCTGTTTCACAGTATACACCAGCAGCTCCATACAAGGTTTTTATCAGTGTGTTTCTAAACACTATAATGTGCAGGGGTGGTAACAACATATCGACTGCATTACCAAGGACATGCCAAATGGTACTGCAGTATCCAGAAAATGCTCTTTCTTTTACCTCTTACTTTAAAAAAAGGAATGCATGGAGTATTGTTCAGTTGTTTGGACTGCGACAAATAAAACAGCTTAGAAAGCTGCAGATTGTTCAGAACAGAGCTACAGATTGATGCTGCAATGCTTATATCAAACTAGCTCTTACGATGATCATCTGGTTAACAGTTAATATCAGGTGTGCTTTACTATTATTTATGGGTATTAATTGTTGGTTTACCACTCGTTTTAGTTAATCAAAAATAATATCCCAGGGAAATACACAGTTATGAAACTAGATATTTGAAGGGTGATAATCTAACAACTCTTGGATAATCTGGCAACATTTCAAAATGTAAGAAACAAATAAAGATAATTTTAGTATCAGCATAAGATAATGAATGCAGTGAGAAAGAAACACTTTGGCGTATGTTTTCATTTTAATTCTATTTTTGACTCTTAAAGCTGTAAAAATGAACTTTACCCAATCATCAGTTATTGCGCCACCAAGTGATCACAGGTGGAACAGCATTTAAAACTAAGGATCAGTCGTAGAGCGCATTGTAACGATTTGGCCACTGAGAGGCGATGGCGACGTAGGTGCTCGAGCCCTTGATCGCTGCTTGCAGCTTTAATTATTATTATTATTATTATTTTTTTTCTTCTAACGTGTTTTTGCGGGCACTTTTGAGGGCCTAAACATGCGTGAAAAGTCACCGAATTTTGCACACACATCAGAACCTGCGAAAATTTACGTCTAATTGTGTTTCGAAAAGCGGCTGTGGTAAAATGACTCTACAGCGCCACCTAACGCGTTGTAGCTTATGATGCGCTATGAGTTTGTCGTAGGTGAATGAAATTCGCCACGCATGTGTAGGGTACTAAAACTTAAATATAAGTAAATGGGATCTCATTTCCAAAATCGACAGGAAGTCAGCTATTTCCCAAAAACCTCTAAAAATGGCCATTTTTGCTCACGTCGTACTTTAACGAACTCCTCCTAGAGATTTCATCTGTTCGTCGCAAAACTCATTCAGCACTATCTTAAGGCATATGGGATGTTAAATTGCGAAGCTTTTTTGACTTCGATAAACTATGTGCGTACAGCGGTCATCCAAAGTCGAAATTTTGTCGTAAACAGGAAGTTGTTATAACTCGGCCAAGCAATGTCTGATCCAGTTCAAATTCGCCATGTAGGTTAAGAGTGAATATCTTAACAAATGCAAATAGTGATATACAGTGTCAGTTATAGCGCCACCTAGTGGCAACATGTAATAGACCCTTTTCTGTTGTTTTATACTTGTATTTCAGGCTGTATTGCGAGTACATGTTTGAAAATCAGTACACTTATGTATGGGATCAGGATCAACAAAAAGTCAATAGGATTCAGTTTCCAAAACCGACAGGAAGTCGGTTATTTTTTACTATTGTATGAAATTGAACATAGTTTCAGGCTTTGTACTTTAACGAACTCCTCCTAGAGAATTCATCTGTTCATCTTCAAAGTTGTTCATTATTCTCTCAAGGCATATGGGATGTTAAATTGCGAAGCTTTTTTGACTTCATTTTACGATGCGCGAATGGCAGTCCTCGAAAGTTGAACTTTTTCCATGAACAGGAAGTGGTTAATAACTCCTCAATGCAATGTCTGATCGGGTTAAAATTCGTCATGCGTGTTAAGAGTCCATGTCTGAAGGATTTCATAGGGCGATATACAGTGTCAGTTATGGCGCCACCTAATGGCAGCATGCAATATAGTATTTTCTGCTGTTTTTTACTGCTATTTCAGACTGTGTTTAAAGGACATGCTTGAAAATTGCCACACTCATGTTAAAGATCAAGACAAACAAAAAAGTCAATTGGAGCGAGTTTCCAAAATCAACAGGAAGTTAATTATTTAGCAAAAAAAACCCTTAAAATGGCACTTTTCCATGTCTCATACTTCAACGAACTCCTCCTCGAGATTTTATCTGCTCACCTTTAAACTCCAGAAATCTTCTCTTAAGGTACATTGGATGTTAAATTGCAAAGCTTTTATAACTTTGATAAACGGTGTACGTACACCAGCCATTGAAATTTGACATTTCGCCATAAACAGGAAGTTATTATTACTCAGCCATACAATGTCTGATGGATCCCAAATGTACCAACTATACTAAAAGTCCCTGTCTGAATACATCTACAACATTATTCATCGGTTATAGCGCCACCAAGTGATCACAGGTGGAACAGCATTTAAAACTGCATTTTTACCTAGGTTGCCAGAATATTGGCCAAAACAGTCCCAAAAAAAATTTCAACTCGTAAATATTTAGACTTGTTAGCGCCCCCTGGGGGTCATGATGCTTTAAGATGTGATTTTTTTTTTATTTAAGTTGCCTGTATGATTAGGTAATTTGAAAAGATCTCACTTCAATATGTCTTCTAACTAAGGATCAGTCGTAGAGCGCATTGTAACGATTTGGCCACCGAGAGGCGATGGCGACGTAGGTGCTCGAGCCCTTGATCGCTGCTTGCAGCTTTAATTATTATTATTATTTTTCCAACGTGTTTTTTCGGGCACTTTTGAGTGCCTAAACATGCGTAAAAAGTCACCAAATTTTGCACACACACCAGAACCTGCGAAAATTCACGTCTAATTGTGTTTCGAAAAGCGGGTGTGGTAAAATGACTCTACAGCACCACCTAACGCGTTGTAGCTTATGATGCGCTATGAGTTTGTCGTAGGCAAATGAAATTCGCCACGCATGTGTAGGGTACTAAAACTTAGATATAAGTAAATGGGATCACATTTCCAAAATCGACAGGAAGTCAGCTATTTCCCAAAAACCTCTAAAAATGGCCAATTTTGCTCACGTCGTACTTTAACAAACTCCTCCTAGAGATTTCATCTGTTCGTCGCAAAACTCGTTCAGCACTATCTTAAGGCATATGGGATGTTAAATTGCGAAGCTTTTTTGACTTCGATAAACTATGTGCGCACAGCGGTCATCCAAAGTCGAAATTTTGTCGTAAACAGGAAGTTGTTATAACTCGGCCAAGCAATGTCCGATCCAGTTCAAATTCGCTATGTATGTTAATAGTCCATATCTTAACAAATCCAAATAGCAATATACAGTGACAGTTATAGCGCCACCTAGTGGCAACATGTAATAGACCATTTTCTGTTGTTTTATACTTGTATTTCAGGCTGTATTGCGAGTGCATGTTTGAAAATCAGTACACTTATGTAAGGGATCAGGACCAACAAAAAAGTCAATAGGAATCAGTTTCCAAAACCGACAGAAAGTCGGTTATTTTTTATTATTTTATGAAGTTGAGCATAGTTTCAGGCTTGGTACTTTAACGAACTCCTCCTAGAGAATTCATCTGTTCATCTCCAAACTTGTTCAGTATTTTTGCAAGGCATATGGGATGTTAAATTGCGAAGCTTTTTTTACTTCATTTTACGATGCACGAATGGCAGTCCTTGAAAGTCGAACTTTTTCTATGAACAGGAAGTGGTTAATAACTCAGCAATGCAATGTCTGATCGGGTAAATTTCGTCATGCGTGTCAGGGGTCCATGTCTGACAGATTCCTTAAGGTGAAATACAATGTCATTTATAGCGCCACCTAGTTGCAACATGAAATATAGCATTTTCTTGTGTGTTTTACTAATATTTCAGACTGTGTTTAAAGAACATGCTTGAAAATCAGCACACTTCTGTTTCAGACCAAGACCAACAAAAAAGTTTATTGGAGCGAGTTTCCAAAATCAACAGGAAGTGAATTATTTTGCAAAACCCCTTAAAATGGCACTTTAGCATGTCTCATACTTTAATGAACTCCTCCTAGAGATTGTATCTATTTACCTTAAATCTCCATCAGACTTTAATTAAGGTATGTGGGATATTAAATTGTGAAGGGTTTTTGACTTCGACAAACTACATATGCACAACAGCTGCCGAAAGTTGACACTTCGCCATAAACAGGAAGTTATTATAACTGAGTCATACAATGTCCGACCAATCCCAAATTTACCATCTATACTAAAAGTCCCTGTCTGATCACCTCTAAAACATTAACCATTGGTTATAGCGCCACCAGGTGATCACAGGTGGAACAGCATTTAAAACTGGTACTAATTTTACCAATTTTGACATATGTTACCAGAATATTGGCCAAAACAGTCCCAAAAAGTATTTCAACTTGTAAATATTTAGACTCGTTAGTGCCACTGGGGGTCATTACCCTTAGAAATGTGGTTTTCCTTGTTTGAGTGCCAAATGTACATACTATGCTAACAGTACATATTGGAACACATCTACAACTTACTTAATCGGGCAAAGCACCAAAAGGATAGGTAAAATAAGGATAAATAATACATATACACATAATATGATGATCACTCATGTGGTTCTATTCTGTGGTGTCTCAATATTAAAGGTCATAGTTGTTAATGTTGTCATAAAGGCTAAAATGCTAAACAGGCAACATCATATACACTAGTATTGTTTGGACATGTCCATGAAATGTTAATGACCAGTGGAGGAACTACAATGGGCCTTTATTGAAATATTGCAATAGACAAAGAATACATGCAGTAAACTTAAATATATTATTATTATGCTTTTAGGTTCATGAGTATGATTTTCTTCTAATTCTTGAGCATCCTCCACAAAGAGTAAATGATGATACATTAAATGCTATGATTTGATAATTATAACTAATGATAATACCTTGATAAATGATTGACAAAAATTAATAATTCTCCATATAAGTAAATAAATAAATACTTTTTTTTATTCTAAACATATAGAACATAATTGTTTTGGATAATTGTATATTGTTATAGTTATATAGTTTTATAGGACAAAGAGCTGAATTATACTACCAAATTTTAGTAAAATAAGAGCTAAACTTTACGTTTAAACTTTAGGATTGCTTTAGATCTCTCTCTCTCTCTCTCTCTCTCTCTCTCTCTCTGCGTGTGTGTGCGCATGTGCGGTGGAGAGGCGAGCGTGGTGTTTGGAAGAGAGCGGTTGTTTGTTTGGGCCGTTGTCGGCGCTAAAACGCAACTTTTTTGTGGCAATTTATTTACTATTTTCGTGTTGTGTGTGTGCTACAACGAACATCCCTGTAGCTGAAGGCAAAGGGGTGTTTTGTTACGAGTGTGTGCGGGTGTGAGTGTGTGTGAGCAATTATGGCGTGCGAAAGTTTGACACGCCGTCATGGAGTCAAAGTTGTTGCGAATGAAAGTGTGGAAGAAATTTGTCTAGCGGTCGGAGTT
>SRMA01026342.1:0-24690 GCA_007224835.1 Danionella cerebrum
TCTCCTTCTCTCTCTCTATGATGCTTTTCGTCTCCATGTGCTCTTAATCTCCTTGATCAAAAATAGGTATCAAACTTAGTATGTCAAATAGGGAATTAAAATTAACATCAATTGGATTCGTGGTGTCGGTGTACTTCTTTTGGAATTTTTCCAACACTAACTGTTAAAAACACGTTTATACAACGCCATGAAAAACGGCAACGTGTGAGCTAAAAAATTAAGTAGATTTACTCGTTTGAAAAGAATTAATTCAACACAAAAACTCCAAATTAGAATTTACTTGTAAAAATTAACTTATCTTTACTTGAAATAATCTGTTGCATGAAATATTCAATGTTTTTTTTGTGATTTCTTCATTGACACAATTATTCAACCCCTTAAAGACTACCACTCTTAAGAACAGGGGTTCATTCAAGTGTTTTCGATCAGGTATTGAAAACACCTGTGGATGTCAACGAGCAGCAATCAAGCATAATAAGCACCAATTAGGCAGATTTAAAATGACTGTGATACTCGGCTACTTCTAGACATTTACTGGTGTTTTACAAACATGGTGAAGTCAAGAGAATGGTCCAGGAAGACAAGAGAACAGGTGATTTCTCTTCACAGGAAGAGCAATGGCTATAAGATGATTGCAAAGATGTTAAACAAACCATAGACATCATAGGAAGTATCATTCGCAAATTCAAGGCAAAGGGCACTGTTGAAAGGCTGCCTGGTCGTGGCAGAAAGAAGATGCTGACTTCGACTGCTGTGCGCTACCTGAAGAGCAAAGTCGAGAAAAGTCCCCGTGTGACTGCTGAGGAACTGAAAAAAGATTTGTCAGATGTGGGTACTGAAGTTTCAGCTCAGACAATAAAGCGCACACTGCGTAATGAAGGCCTCCATGCCAGAACTCCCAGGCGCACCCCCTTGCTGTCTCCAAAAAATGAGAAGAGTCGACTGCATTATGCCAAAAGACATGTGGACAAACCACAGAAGTTTTGGGATAGTGTTCTATGGACTGATGAAACAAAATTAGAACTGTTTGGGCCCATGGATCAACGCTATGTTTGGAGGAGGAAGAACAAGGCCTATGAAGAAAAGAACACCTTGCCTACTGTGAAGCATGGCCGGGGGTCAATCATGCTTTGGGGCTGTTTTGCTTCTACAGGTACAGGGAAGCTTCAGCGTGTGCAAAGTACCATGAGTTCTCTTCAGTACCAGGAGATAGTGGATGAAAATGTGATGCAGTCCGTCACAAACCTGAGGCTTGGGAGGCGTTGGACCTTTCAACTGGACAATGATCCCAAGCATACCGCCAAGTCCACTAGAGCATGGTTGCAGATTAAAGGCTGGAACATTTTGGAGTGGCCATCGCAGTCACCAGACTTAAATCCGATTGAGAACCTCTGGTGGGACTTAAAGAAAACAGTTGCAGCGCGCAAGCCTAAGAATGTGACTGAACTGGAGGCTTTTGCCCATGAAGAATGGGCGAAGATACACGTAGATCTCTGCAAGACACTTGTGTCAAGCTATGCTTCACGTTTAAAAGCTGTTATTCAATCTTAGTACAACAACCCTGTCCAGTTATGTCACTTGGGGGTTGAATAAAACTGAATGATGTGAGCACAGAAAAGACATTTGTAGTTATTTCATTATAAAAGTTATTTTATATTTGTCTGATTTACAAGTGCCTCTTTGATTTAATTGTAAACAAGATGACTGAAATGATCAAAATCAATGTCAAACTGGCCAAAACACTCAATTTCAGTGGGGGTAGAATAATTCTGAACACAACTGTAAATGTCAGAATGCACTAACAATGGTTTTTCCATTACTCATTCTCAACTCAACTTTATTTATAGAGCACTTTAAAATCAACCCAGTTGGCCAAAGTGCTGTCCACAAATACAAAAGCATAAAAAACACATGAAGATAAAAAACAATAAAAACATAGTAAAGACATAACACAGTAAAAGTCAACATCTCAGACTGAGTTAAAAGCCAAGGAGAAAAAGTATGTTTTCAAAGAGGATTTAAAAGCTACAAGAGAGTCAGCCTGCCTAATGTGCAGGGGCAGACTGTTCCATAGTCTGGGGGCAGCAGCTGCAAAAGCACGATCACCTCTAGATTTCCTCTTTGTTTGTGGGACTCTTAAAAGAGACTGATCTGCCGACCTTAGAGGGTGTGAGAGAATGTATGGCTGAAGCAGGTCGGACAAATACTGTGGGGCGAGGCCATTAAGACATTTAAAAACAAATAAAAGAATTTAAAAATCAACCCCAAAATGCACCGGTAGCCAATGCATAGAAGCTAAAATGGGAGTGATGTGCTCAAATTTTTTGGTACCTGTTAAAAGTCGGGCTGCAGCATTTTTGAATTAATTGCAGACGAGACAGCAGTTTCTGGCTGAGCCCAACATAAAGTGCATTACAGTAATCAAGTCTACATGAGATAAAAGCATGGATTAAAATCTCAAAATGATGTCTTGATAAAAATGGCTTGACTTTGGCTAGTTGTCGTAAATGATAAAAACTGGACTTGACAATTGATTTGATCTGCACATCGAATTTCAGATCACTGTCCATTTTTACCCCCAGATTTCGTCCTTGTTCAACAATAAAGTCATCTCAGCTAAACACCAATACATATTTAAATGCATGAACCCACATTGATAACCCTTTTCTCTTCCATGATTAGAAAACTTCCCATATCTACACAATCTTAATTCACCACAAACCAACTGTCAATTCAAACCACACATTATCTACAACAATTTCATCAAAGCTATATAACTAAAAAAATCTCTTTTTACCAAAATGACATTAAACCCCTGGTGTACAAATTATGTGCCATTTAGAACCCATTAAAACCGTCTTAATAAATTGGCAACTCACATCAAACACAAGGCAAGACTATACGGAGCATACAAAGTGGATCCAATAGTTACAAACGCAATTCATTCATTCAACAGTATAACATGTTACGATTTTCATTCTGACTGATTTATCCATTCACAACTTCACTTTAACGATAAAGGTAGGCATAGGTAATCATTGTAACTCACCTAATAGAAAGGAGTAAACAGAGTCGTGTTGGCATCACTCGTGGATCGGCGTGAGTCTTTGTTCTAGTGATGTGTCGTTCAAGAACGATTCGTTCTTTTTGAACAAATCTTTAATGTGACTCCGTATGAACGAGTCGTGTTGGAGAGGGATTCGTTCGTTGGCGCATGCGCATCATTCTTGTGGTTTTCCGAGCGTAACCCGTTCATCATCAATGACAGAAGACCGTAAAGACCCGAATGACTCGAAAGATTAACTAATCTTTTCTGTTTCCGGCTCATGGCCGCCCCGTAATGTTAACCAATGCAGCATGAGCTGGAAAGAGAAAAGACCGAAAGGACCCGGAGGACTCGCAAAAAGAACGAATCTTTTCGGATCCCGGCACTGTAGCGGTCACGTGACAAAGAAGTCAGGACTGAGTGCTCGGACTGCACACGTTAACATCAGAGTGAAGTAATTTTGTGTCGAACAAAAGAGATTTAAATCTAAAGAAGACAGATCAGAGTTTGGGTAAACCAGACTAAAAGACCCAGGTAGGCTTTAGTAATATATTTATATTCATTTTAAATTTAGCATTATAGTTTTGTCTTATTTGTAGTGTGATTCGCGTTTGTGTATAAAACGCTAGTAGATGTGGAAGTACACACAACATTTATTGATATTTTAGTAAAATGAACGAAATGACTCGAAAAAAGATCCGTTCATTTTACTGAACGAGACTCAAAGAACCGAATCCATAAAATGATCCGAACTTCCCATCACTACTGCTTTCGAACGGAGAACCGCGAAGAAGAATCACTTCCGCCTATAAGACCTTCAAAATAAAAGCCCTATGCCTTACATAAACTACGACAACGTAACTATGAACCCAGATAAACTTGCAAATAATAAATTTCACTTTTTTAACAAAATTATAAATTAGTCTTGAGCAGCACAAAAGACAATAGCATTTCTTAGCCTCTTAAGCCCGAGAGTCCCCGGTACCGGGGACTTGCCCCCTTGTGCGTTACATTTTCTCTCATAGCTCACTAACACTGAGAATAACCTAGACATATTAAATACTGTTGTGTTCAGCGGAAACTCCTCTAAAAACGTATCTAATTCAATTTCATATTCGTGAACCACAGCTCGAGCGCCATGCAAATAAACAACAACATATTCCGGAGTATAATTCATGACCACGTTTTTGTTTATGTGCAATATGTATCCATATTGAGATCGTTTTGTTTACCTTACCTTGTTTACCTATGAGAGGTGTAAGAGCTCCGGAGCTAGGCCGAAGCCGCGGCCATATTTGTTTACCAAGCGCTGCGCGCTGACGTCATCGCCCATCTCTGCCATTGCGCGGACGTAACGAAAACGGGGGGAAAAACTACATTTCCCACAATGCCTTTGGCATCCGCATCCATACTTACGTCACGAGCGAAACTACAGAGATCAGCTGACTCGCATTTGAGTGATCTCTCACGCTACAAACCCGTTTTCTCACGCTAAAATACATTTCAAGATGTGAAATGGGCACAGCTCATAGTTTGTCTGCTATGTTTTTTGAGCCTGACAATAAAGATGATGATCGATAAGCATCGTCTTCAGTCTGTGAGGGTTTTATTTCCGCTAAACATTCACTTGGACAGTTTCACAATCTTGGACAGTTTGATCCTTTGGAGTTATTTGGGTTTTCATAAGCTGACAAAATCAAAAGGATTTATATTAGATCAAAAAGCATACGCTTGTTTCCAGCGCTCGCTCTCTATCTCTCTCTCTCGCGGGCGTCAAAACGAATATGTATCAAAACGATCTCAATGACTGAAACTCTTCTTTAATAAACTCAAACTCAAATCATCTCTCAACGGTACATCTCACACATGTACATACGAGATAACAAAAGTAAGTAACATGTTCTGCAATTAGGGAGTGTTTGATTACAGGGGGGCTCGACTAAAAAAGTTTGAGAACCACTGTATTATTACTAATGTGGGGGCAATCTTACTAGATATTATTAGTAATGTAGTGACAATGTTACTGGCTATTATTAGTAATGTAGTGACAATGTTACTAGCTATTATTAGTAATGTAGTGACAATGTTACTGGCTATTACGGTATTACTAATGTGGGGGCAATGTTGCACTGGGACAGTGATGGTGATAACGAATGGTGGACTTTAGAGTGATGAGTGGGGGCAAAGAAAAAACATTACAGCCTTTTTTTTGTTACTTTTACTGTTTACTGTCTGTTCATGTTACATGTTTGGCTGTTAACTTTTACACAGTTGATATAAAATATTTTACAACAGTATTTGGTTCAGAATCTTTTTTTTCTGGATTTTCCTCTTTAAAAATTGGGTGCGTCTTATGTGCCGGTGCGTCTTATGAGCCGAAAAATACGGTAAATCTTGTCTTACCGTTGCCGTTTTTTCAACAAAAAGTTATTTCCATAGCGATAAAAGTCCGTTTGTTGTTATTTCCGGTCGATAGCTTCGCGCAAACGCCATTTTTGATTTTTTTTCTGTTGCTCCGTGGCGTCATGACGTCACCAAATATGGAATGACTCCCCGTGCGTAAGAGGTGGTCTCTCCACGCTGCGCGTCGTGTGATTCGTTAGCGATCCCGTCAGTCTCAAAATGGTTGATCTCATTGGCTTCATCAGAATCAGAGCGATATATAGAGCTCCCGGATTGGACAGATGGTCGTGGGGGGGGGGGGGGAGTACGGACACGCAGAAGCTCGACGTCAAAGCGTTTGTGAGTGAAACGTTTCCAAAAGCGCAGCAAGATGGGGTAAATGAGCTTCCACCACCCTTTTACAGCGTTTCTTCATGAGTTTTTTTGCTGAAATCATGTCCCGTAAGCAAGAAAAGAAGACTATGAACGTAGCTGAAGCTTTGGACAAGATTTTTCCATATTTCAATTATTGTGCCAAATTGTGCCAAAATGGCTTACGCCTGAACTTTGTTCAATCAAAACCTGTACAGAATATTAGTTTCTTGTAGTATGAACACCAAACTTGCTACAGATGTCCTTGACATGTAGTTGTTACAATTGATTGTGTTTATTTGCTTCGTTACAAGTAAAATAAGGAGATATTGGAGGAAACGTGGTTTTTTTTTAGGCGGAGTTCATTTTTTGGCCATTTCAACATCAATTACTCTTACCCAGTGTTCTTGACTGTCAAATTAACTCATCCACACCACTCCCCAAGAACCTATCTTCATTTTGATACCAAGATTTGCAGTTTAGACCTTGTAAAAGCTGAGAAATGCCTTAAAAAGTAAAAGTATAGGATTTTCGGAAAATAGGCCTCAGGGCTTAAGAGGTTAGGCGAGTCAAACATGGACACGTCAAATCTAAACAAACGTTCAACAGTCTGGCGTGACGAGCGTGACGACGCGACCTATAGGATTAAACTCATTTGCATAGGTCACTGTTTGAGACAAAGCTTGAATCCACTCCGTCGAGACAAGTTAACAAATGACCCGAGAGCTGCCGTCGACCGAGAACTGCACGCTGCTCGCGAACAGAGTGTTGGGGAAGACCGTGAAAAATTCTGGTCACCGTCAACCGAAACGCTCTGCGTATTGGACCACATATATAAGACTCACGACGTCTCAGCTGCTTGGGAGCGGGGAAACTGCTCACCGATGTGTTTGAAGTCTAGGTGGATTGCGGTGAGGGAGGAGGAAGGGACCCTGCCTTTTTTTTTTTTTCTTTCCTTCTCTTTTTTTCTCCTTCCTTCCGCACGGCTTCATATTTGACAGCGTTAAATAAAATAAAAACGTATTTAAAATAAAGGGATGAACAGCATTAGAACAACAACAACAACCACCACAACTATAATAATAATTCACTCATTCATTGTTTTTTAAACACCCTTCCAGCTCCTAAATAATAATAATAATATGAATATCATACCATACAATAACTTAAAATCGAATTTCACAAACTGCTGTATTTCTGCAATTCCAAAACGAGTGATCAAACGAGCCGGGTTCATCAGAGCAAAATCAATACTTCGTGTTAGTATAATTGTTATGTCTTTTCAAAGAACACTCGAGAAATGTGCTTGACGCGAGGGCACTTTACATTGTGACACGGATGAGTCGGGGTGGGACTCGTCATCAGCATCACGCCGGTGTAGCTGTGCCAGCGACGGGCTTTTGGGTGACAGAGGCTTGTCCGTTGTTTTTTTTTGTTTTTTTTCTCCATCTCATTTTTCTCGCGTGAATACATTGCAGATGATTTGTTGCGAGTGGCACGCCGGGTATCGCTGTTCCTCTTTTAGTGAGAAGGTTGCTGGTTCGAGGCCAGCCGGGGCTCTTCCAAAAGGAACTTGCTCATTCTCGTGAGCGGGTTTTCTCCGGTTTACTCCACTGGAGCAAAAACATGCGTCGAGATCATTGAATTTGCTCAATTCTAGGGCGTACCCCCAATCTTCCCAAACGGCGCTGGAAACGTGCACCGGCACCATAAGCCTTTGACTCTGAAAAGGGAAGATGGATTTGGGGAACGCGAGAGCTGCTTCCTGGGTACCGATTGATGCAAAGGGCCACCGCTTTGACACCTCGTATGAGCGGATTACGATTGAAGGATACTCTTCTCTGCAAAGACACAGATCGCGTTCATTAATTTTCACAACAAATACAGACAATGAACGAACAGGGTAGTAAACGGGTAAACATTTATAGGCAACACTTTAGTTTTTCTCTTAGTGCGACTGATTTCTTGTTAAAATGAAAAAAATATAAGAAATGTTCAAAACACTTCAAAATGATCACTTCTACGACGGTCCCGAGAAAATCACAATATCAAATGTACGAATCATTGATGAAACACGTACAAAAAGTGAGCTAAGATTGTTTTGGTTTCTTTATTTTTTTACATTTTTAACATTTACCATAAACAATTTGTACATTTTACAAACGCATCGAACAAAACGTGTGCTGGACACCAAATCTGCTATCTTTCCGTTATTGGGCAGCCTGGCATCGCGTGCACTTTACCCGTATGTTGTTCTCTGAGTGAGTCTTGAGTGTAGCTTTCGGAGTGCGGTCGGCTCTCATAAACACACGCACATCTCTCGCTGGCGTTGGCTGTGTGTTTCTGGCATTGTCCTGCTGACTGCGACGAGCAGAAGAAATCAACTCGTCAAAACGGACAACACCACCGTGGGAATTTCACCTGGAGAATCTAAGGGAACAAGTAAAAGCAGACTCTGTTTAAAAGACAGCGCATGTCATCGCGCATGTGTGTTTCGATATTCATTACCGCGCATGCCTTAGAACATTTGTTAGGTGCTCAATGCCATTGAGTACGTAACCAATGCGAGGGCACTTTACATTTTGACCATGATGAGTCGGGGTGGGACTCGTCATCAGCATCACGCCGGTGTAGCTGTGTCAGCGACGGGCTTTTGGGTGACAGGGGCTTGTCCGTTGTTTTTTTTGTTTTTTTCTCCATCTCATTTTTCTCGCGTGAATACATTGCAGATGATTTGTTGCGAGTGGCACGCCGGGTATCGCTGTTCCTCTTTGAGTGAGAA
Source organism: Danionella cerebrum (assembly GCA_007224835.1). Taxonomy (NCBI): domain Eukaryota; kingdom Metazoa; phylum Chordata; class Actinopteri; order Cypriniformes; family Danionidae; genus Danionella; species Danionella cerebrum. The sequence goes on from SRMA01026342.1 coordinate 8,583, forward strand.
GGTTGCTGGTTCGAGGCCATCCGGGGCTCTTCCAAAAGGAACTTGCTCATTCTCGTGAGCGGGTTTTCTCCGGTTTACTCCACTGGAGCAAAAACATGCGTCGAGATCATTGAATTTGCTCAATTCTAGGGCGTACCCCGCAATCTTCCCAAACGGCGCTGGAAACGTGCACCGGCACCATAAGCCTTTGACGCTGAAGAGGGAAGATGGATTTGGGAAACGCGAGAGCTGCTTCCTGGGTACCGATTGATGCAAAGGGCCACGGCTTTGACACCTCGTATGAGCGGATTACGATTGAAGGATACTCTTCTCTGCACAGACACAGATCGCGATCATTAATTTTCACAACGAATACAGACAATGAACGAACGAGGTAGTAAACGGGTAAACATTTATGGGCAACACTTAGTTTTTCTCTTAGTGCGACTGATTTCTTGTTAAATTGAAAAAAATATAAGAAATGTTCAAAACACTTCAAAATGATCACTTCTACGACGGTCCCGAGAAAATCACAATATCCAATGTACGAATCATAGATGAAACACGTACAAAAAGTGAGCTAAGATTGTTTTGGTTTCTTTATTTTTTTACATTTTTAACATTTTACCATAAACAATTTGTACATTTTACAAACGCATCGAACAAAACGTGTGCTGGACACCAAATCTGCTCTCTTCCCGTTATTGGGCAGCCTGGCATCGCGTGCACTTTACCCGTATGTTGTTCTCTGAGTGAGTCTTGAGTGTGGCTTTTGGAGTGCGGTCGGCTCACATAAACACGCAGTCACAAAGACTGTTGCTAAATAGACCATTATAATCATGTGGAAATGATGAGTCAGAAGCTGCCGCGGAGTCGAAAAATGGCACAACACCGCCATCAACAGGATGGTTCTCAGTGGTTTTGAAGTTTTGTTCATAAATTAGATTTGGAAAGGAGTGACTGGTAAAGAATAGTTTGAAATCTAGCTCACGGTAAACGCTGAGAAAATCTCTGAAAGGAATGAGAACTAATAGAACTGAACAGACACAGTTATTAATGCATTTGATAAATCATCCATTTAGTATCTACAAAAACATGGAGTCATGAAATCACATTTCATCATTTCATCAACAGAAATCATGCGCTACACTTCCAAAGTTTAGTTTGATCCATAGTTCTTAAGAACCGGGAAACGAGCAAATATTCCGTGGCAAAGTGCTAAGTCCAAATACAGATCATGTGATGCCAGCGCATCATTTTGAGCAGTTTTATTGTGTTAAAGGCATCTCAGAAAGAGAATAAAATAATCTGAAATCATGCGCTACACTTCCGAAGTGTAGAGTGATCCTTAGTTCTCAAGAACCGGAAAAAGAGCAAATATTCCGTCAAAAAGTGCCATGTCAAAATACGAATCATGTGATGCCAGCGCATCATTTTGAGCAGTTTTATTGTGTTAAAAGGCATCTCAGAAAGAGAATAAAATAATCTGAAATCATGGGCTACACTTCCGAAGGGTAGATTGATCCATAGTTCTCAAGAACCGGAAAAAGAGCAAATATTCCGTCCAAAAGTGCCATGTCAAAATACAGATCATGTGATGCCAGCGCATCATTTTGAGCAGTTTTATTGTGTTAAAAGGCATCTCAGAAAGAGAATAAAAATAATCTGAAATCATGCGCTACACTTCCGAAGTGTAGATTGATCCATAGTTCTCAAGAACGGGAAAAAAAGCAAATATTCCGTCAAAAAGTGCCATGTCAAAATACAGATCATGTGATGCCAGCGCATCATTTTGAGCAATTTTATTGTGTTAAAAGGCATCTCAGAAAGAGAATAAAATAATCTGAAATCATGCGGTACACTTCCGAAGTGTAGATTGATCCATAGTTCTCAAGAACCGGAAAAAGAGCAAATATTCCGTCAAAGTGCCATGTCAAAATACAGATCATGTGATGCCAGCGCATCATTTTGAGCGATTTTATTGTGTTAAAAGGCATCTCAGTAAGAGAATAAAATAATCTGAAACCATGCGCTACACTTCCGAAGTGTAGATTGATCCATAGTTCTCAAGAACCGGAAAAAGAGCAAATATTCCGTCAAAAGTGCCATGTCAAAATACAGATCATGTGATGCCAGCGCATCATTTTGAGCAGTTTTATTGTGTTAAAAGGCATCTCAGAAAGAGAATAAAATAATCTGAAATCATGCGCTACACTTCCGAAGTGTAGATTGATCATAGTTCTCAAGAACCGGAAAAAGAGCAAATATTCCGTCAAAAAGTGCCATGTCAAAATACAGATCATGTGATGCCAGCGCATCATTTTGAGCAGTTTATTTTGTTAAAAGGCATCTCAGAAAGAGAATAAAATAATCTGAAATCATGCGCTACACTTCCGAAGTGTAGGTTGATCCATAGTTCTCAAGAACCGGAAAAAGAGCAAATATTCCGTCAAAAAGTGCCATATCCAAATACAGATCATGTGATGCCAGCGCATCATTTTGAGCAGATTTATTGTGTCAAAAAGGCATCTCAGAAAGAGAAAAAAATCATCTGAAATCATGCGCTACACTATAGATGTTCAGTTTGATCCATAGTTGTCAAGCACCGGAAAAAGAGCAATTATTCCGTCAAAAAGTGCCATGTCAAAATACAGATCATGTGATGCCAGCGCATCATTTTGAGCAGTTTTATTGTGTTAAAAGGCATCTCAGAAAGAGAATAAAATCATCTAAAATCATGCTACACTATAGAAGTTTAGTTTGATCCATAGTTCTCAAGCACCGGGAAAACGAGCAAATATTCCGTCAAAAAGTGCCATGTCAAAATACAGATCATGTGATGCCAGCGCATAATTTTGAGCAATTTTATTGTGTTAAAAGCCATCTCAGAAAAAGAATAAATACATCTGAAATCATGCGCTACACTATAGAAGTTTAGATTATCCATAGTTCTCAAGAACCGGGAAAACGAGCAAATATTCCGTGGCAAAGTGCCAAGTCCAAATACAGATCATGTGATGCCAGCGCATCATTTTGACCAGTTTTATTGTGTCAAAAGGCATTTCAGAAAGTGAATAAAATATTCTGAAATCATGCGCTACACTTCCGAAGTGTAGATTGATCCATAGTTCTCAAGAACCGGAAAAAAAGAGCAAATATTCCGTCAAAAAGTGCCATGTCAAAATACAGATCATGTGATGCCAGCGCATCATTTTGACCAGTTTTATTGTGTCAAAAGACATTTCAGAAAGTGAATAAAATAATCTGAAATCATGCGCTACACTTCCGAAGTGTAGATTGATCCATAGTTCTCAAGAACGGGAAAAAGAGCAAATATTCCGTTAAAAAGTGCCATGTCAAAATACAGATCATGTGATACCAGCGCATCATTTTGAGCAGTTTTATTGTGTTAAGGCATCTCAGAAAGAGAATAAAATAATCTGAAATCATGCGCTACACTTCCGAAGTGTAGATTGATCCATAGTTCTCAAGAACCGGAAAAAGAGCAAATATTCCGTCAAAAAGTGCCATGTCAAAATACAGATCATGTGATGCCGGCGCATCATTTTGAGCAGTTTTATTGTGTTAAAGGCATCTCAGAAAGAGAATAAAATAATCTGAAATCATGCGCTACACTTCCGAAGTGTAGATTGATCCATAGTTCTCAAGAACCGGAAAAAGAGCAAATATTCCGTCTAAAAGTGCCATGTTAAAATACAGATCATGTGATGCCAGCGCATCATTTTGAGCAGTTTTATTGTGTTAAAAGGCATCTCAGAAAGAGAATAAAATAATCTGAAATCATGCGCTACACTTCCGAAGTGTAGATTGATCCTTAGTTCTCAAGAACCGGAAAAAGAGCAAATATTCCGTCAAAAAGTGCCATGTCCAAATGCAGATCATGTGATGCCAGCGCATCATTTTGAGCAGTTTTATTGTGTTAAAAGGCATCTCAGAAAGAGAATAAAATAATCTGAAATCATGCGCTTTACTATGGAGGTTTAGTTTGATCCATAGTTCTCAATGTGGTATGATGAATTTCGCTTGGAGCTTATTATTCAATTAAATACCGCTAGCCAATGGCGTTCCACAAGTTGCCATATAAAGGGACTCCTATTTTCGATCCCTCCGTGTGTTCCCATGGGTGCCGGCTTCGTGTGCCAGGATTGTTTCCTGACCGCATCATTGCTAGATCGCCACAGTATTGCTTTCTGCGCGGTGGCTGCGTGTGCTGATCGGCGTCTCGGCTGTAAACACACCTGTAATCTCTGCTTCAGGCGTAGCGATCAATCATTCACTGGCGTGCAAAAGAGCCTCTGCTCGGAGCTCAGAGGAGCCTCCGCCAACAAACCTCGCCTGAAAAGTCTGCCCTAATTAGTTATAGACACTGCTGCTTTGCTGACCCGGAAGCACGGGTGGGATTCCCCTATTGCGTCACTGATTTGAGGCTTCCCCGTGGTTGCCAGCGCTGCTGCGGCTGTGGCGCTGCCTGAGTGGAGAACACAAACAACTTATACCCGCTCTACAAGCTGTGGTTCTGCAACTCAGGACTAACCTCTCCAGCGTGCTTTCTAACTGTGGACTAAGGTTTCTCTTCCCTGCCCACCTGGATATTCCGTTTTTATACAATTATAGTGAACTCTTATGTGCTGGATTATTTGTTTTTAAGCAATTGTGTGCGCGCGCGTGTGTGTGTGTGTGTGTGCGTGTGTGCGTGTGTGTGTGTGCGTGTGTGTGTGTGTGTGTGTGTGTGAGTTGTGCCTTTTTTTACGGGGTGCTGGTGTCGCGTGGAGCAGCGGGTCAGTGGAGCCAATCTTAGGGTGGCGAGTGCTGTGACCACGAGTGATTTGGGGGTTTGGTGTCTTGTGCTGTTTTCCCGTCCGGGGGAGGATTGCTGTGTGAGTGTGGGCGTTGGCGTCTAGTAAGGCCCTGCTGCCGGCTGCTCCACCCGCTACCAGTCCCGAGAGCGAGAGCTCATTCAGTCTCTCTTTTAAATAGCCTAGCACGTACATTTTTAATTAGTATTTTCACATTTAATAAAAATTGTCTAATTCTGACCCCCGCCTCTTGCCCTTACTTTTACCCGGCTTCACGTGTCTGCGTGCCCTTTTGGTTTATTGGTCAAATTGTTTAAATCCACTTGCTAAAATTCTGGACTCTCCTTTGTCAAAAATATATATATTTGACACTCCTCCCTCCTGATACCAGGAGACCAGCAAATCTGTGCCCCCGGGCTGGTTCGGCGCTGGCCTGGCGCGGCCACATCAAGAACCGGAAAAAGAGCAAATATTCCGTCAAAAAGTGCCATGTCAAAATACAGATTATGTGATGCCAGCGCATTTTTTTGAGCAGTTTTATTGTGTTAAAAGGCATCTCAGAAAGAGAATAAAAAAATCTGAAATCATGCGCTACACTTCCGAAGTGTAGATTGATCCATAGTTCTCAAGAACCGGAAAAAAAACAAATATTCCGTTAAAAAGTGCCATGTCAAAATACAGATCATGTGATGTCAGCGCATCATTTTGAGCAGTTTTATTGTGTTAAAAGGCATCTTAGAGAGAGAATAAAATCATCTGAAATCATGCGCTACACTTCCGAAGTGTAGATTGATCCATAGTTCTCAAGAACCGGAAAAAGAGCAAATATTCCGTCAAAAAGTGCCATGTCAAAATACAAATCATGTGATGCCAGCGCATCATTTTGAGCAGTTTTATTGTGTTAAAAGGCATCCCAGAAGGAGAATAAAATAATCTGAAATCATGCGCTACACTTCCGAAGTGTAGATTGATCCATAGTTCTCAAGAACCGGAAAAAGAGCAAATATTCCGTTAAAAAGTGCCATGTCAAATACAGATCATGTGATGCCAGCGCATCATTTTGAGCAGTTTTATTGTGGTAAAAGGCATCTCAGAAGGAGAATAAAATAATCTGAAATCATGCGCTACACTTCCGAAGTGTAGATTGATCCATAGTTCTCAAGAACCGGAAAAAGAGCAAATATTCCGTCAAAAAGTGCCATGTCAAAATACAGATCATGTGATGCCAGCGCATCATTTTGAGCAGTTTTATTGTGTTAAAAGGCATCTCAGAAAGAAAATAAAATAATCTGAAATCATCGCTACACTTCCGAAGTGTAGATTGATCCATAGTTCTCAAGAACCGGAAAAAGAGCAAATATTCCGTCAAAGTGCCATGTCAAAATACAGATCATGTGATGCCAGCGCATCATTTTGAGCAGTTGTATTGTGGTAAAAGGCATCTCAGAAAGAGAATAAAATAATCTGAAATCATGCGCTCCAGTTCTGAAGTGTACATTGAACCTTAGTTCTCAAGCACGGGAAACAGAGCAAATATTCCGTCAAAAAGTGCCATGTCAAAATACAGATCATGTGATGCCAACGCATCATTTTTAGCAGTTTTATTGTGTTAAAAGGCATCTCAGAAAGAGAATAAAATAATCTGAAATCATGCGCTACACTTCGAAGTGTAGATTGATCCATAGTTCTCAAGAACCGGAAAAAGAGCAAATATTCCGTCCAAAAGTGCCATCTCAAAATACAGATCATGTGATGCCAGCGCATCATTTTGAGCAGTTTTATTGTGTTAAAAGGCATCTCAGAAAGAGAATAAAATAATCTGAAATCATGTTCTACACTTCCGAAGTGTAGATTGATCCATAGTTCTCAAGAACCGGAAAAAGAGCAAATATTCCGTTAAAAAGTGCCATGTCAAAATACAGATCATGTGATGCCAGCGCATCATTTTGAGCAGTTTTATTGTGTTAAAAGGCATCTCAGAAAGAGAATAAAATAATCTGAAATCATACGCTACACTTCTGAAGTGTAGATTGATCCATAGTTCTCAAGAACCGGAAAAAGAGCAAATATTCCGTCCAAAAGTGCAATGTCAAAATACAGATCATGTGATGCCAGCGCATCATTTTGAGCAGTTTTATTGTGTTAAAAGGCATCTGAGAAAGAGAATAAAGTAATCTGAAATCATGCGCTACACTTCCGAAGTGTAGATTGATCCATAGTTCTCAAGAACCTGGAAACCGAGCAAATATTCCGTCAAAAAGTGCAATGTCAAAATACAGATCATGTGATGCCAGCGCATCATTTTGAGCAGTTTTATTGTGTTAAAAGGCATCTCAGAAAGAGAATAAAATAATCACAAATCATGCGCTACACTTCCGAAGTGTAGATTGATCCATAGTTCTCAAGAACCGGAAAGAGCAAATATTCCGTCAAAAAGTGCCATGTCAAAATACAGATCATGTGATGCTAGCGCATCATTTTGAGCAGTTTTATTGTGTTAAAAGGCATCTCAGAAAGAGAATAAAATAATCTGAAATCATGAGCTTTACTATAGAGGTTTAGTTTGATCCATAGTTCTCAATGTGGTATGATGAATTTCGCTTGGCGCTGATTATTCAATTAAATACCGCTAGCCAATGGCGTTCCACAATTTGCCATATAAAGGGACTCCTATTTTCGATCCCTCCGTGTGTTCCCATGGGTGCCGGCTTCGTGTGCCAGGATTGTTTCCTGACCGCATCATTGCTAGATCGCCACAGTATTGCTTTCTGCGCGGTGGCTGCGTGTGCTGATCGGCGTCTCGGCTGTAAACCCACCTGTAATCTCTGCTTCAGGCGTAGCGATCAATCATTCACTGGCGTGCAAAAGGGCCTCTGCTCGGGGCTCAGAGGAGCCTCCGCCAACAAACCTCGCCTGAAAAGTCTGCCCTAATTAGTTATAGACACTGCTGCTTTGCTGACCCGGAAGCACGGGTGGGATTCCCCTATTGCGTCACTGATTTGAGGCTTCCCCGTGGTTGCCAGCGCTGCTGCGGCTGTGGCGCTGCCTGAGTGGAGAACACAAACAACTTATACCCGCTCTACAAGCTGTGGTTCTGCAACTCAGGACTAACCTCTCCAACGTGCTTTCTAACTGTGGACTAAGGTTTCTCTTCCCTGCCCACCTGGATATTCCGTTTTTATACAATTATAGTGAACTCTTATGTGCTGGATTATTTGTTTTTAAGCAATTGTGTGCGCGCGTGTGTGTGTGTGTGTGTGTGTGTGTGTGTGTGTGTGTGTGTGTGTGTGTGTGTGTGTGTGTGTGTGTGTGAGTTGTGGCTTTTTTTACAGGGTGCTGGTGTCGCGTGGAGCAGCGGGTCAGTGGGGCCAATCTTAGGGTGGCGAGTGTTGTGACCACGAGTGATTTTGGGGTTTGGTGTCTTGTGCTGTTTTCCCGTCCGGGGGAGGATTGCTGTGTGAGTGTGGGCGTTGGCATCTAGTAAGGCCCTGCTACCGGCTGCTCCACCCGCTACCAGTCCCGAGAGCGAGAGCTCATTCAGTCTCTCTTTTTAATAGCCTAGCACGTACATTTTTAATTAGTATTTTCACATTTAATAAAAATTGTCTAATTCTGACCCCGCCTCTTGCCCTTACTTTTACCCGGCTTCACGTGTCTGCGTGCCCTTTTGGTTTATTGGTCAAATTGTTTAAATCCACTTGCTAAAATTCTGGACTCTCCTTTGTCAAAAATATATATATTTGACACTCCTCCCTCCTGATACCAGGAGACCAACAAATCTGTGCCCCCGGGCTGGTTCGGAGCTGGCCTGGCGCGGCCACATCAAGAACCGGAAAAAGAGCAAATATTCCGTCAAAAAGTGCCATGTCAAATACAGATCATGTGATGCCAGCGCATCATTTTGAGCAGTTTTATTGTGTTAAAAGGCATCTCAGAGAGGGAATAAAATAATCTGAAATCATGCGCTACACTTCCGAAGTGTAGATTGATCCTTAGTTCTCAAGAACCGGAAAAAGAGCAAATATTCCGTCAAAAAGTGCCATGTCAAAATACAGATCATGTGATGCCAAGCGCATCATTTTGAGCAGTTTTATTGTGTTAAAAGGCATCTCAGAAAGAGAATAAAATAATCTGAAATCATGCGCTACACTTCCGAAGTGTAGATTGATCCATAGTTCTCAAGACCCGGAAAAGAGCAAATATTCCGTCAAAAAGTGCCATGTCAAAATACAGATCATGTGATGCCAGTATTCATTTTGAGCAGTTTTATTGTGTTAAAAGGCATCTCAGAAAGAGAATAAAATAATCTGAAATCATGCGCTACACTTCCGAAGTGTAGATTGATCCATAGTTCTCGGGAACCGGAAAAAGAGCAAATATTCCGTCAAAAAGTGCCATGTCAAAATACAGATCATGTGATGCCAGCGCATCATTTTGAGCAGTTTTATTGTGTTAAAAGGCATCTCAGAAGAGAATAAAATAATCTGAAATCATGCGCTACACTTCCGAAGTGTAGATTGATCCATAGTTCTCAAGACCGGAAAAAGAGCAAATATTCCGTCAAAAAGTGCCATGTCAAAATACAGATCATGTGATGCCAGCGCATCATTTTGAGCAGTTTTATTGTGTTAAAGGCATCCCAGAAAGAGAATAAAATAATCTGAAATCATGCGCTACACTTCCGAAGTGTAGATTGATCCATAGTTCTCAAGCACCGGAAACAGAGCAAATATTCCGTCAAAAAGTGCCATGTCAAAATACAGATCATGTGATGCCAGCGCATCATTTTAGGCAGTTTTATTGTGTTAAAAGGCATCTCAGAAAGAGAATAAAATAATCTGAAATCATGCGCTACACTTCCGAAGTGTAGATTGATCCATAGTTCTCAGAACCGGAAAAAGAGCAAATATTCCGTCAAAAAGTGCCATGTCAAAATACAGATCATGTGATGCCAGCGCATCAATTTGAGCAGTTTTATTGTTAAAAGGCATCTCAGAAAGAGAATAAAATAATCTGAAATCATGCGCTACACTTCCGAAGTGTAGATTGATCCATAGTTCTCAAGAACCGGAAAAAGAGCAAATATTCCGTCAAAAAGTGCCATGTCAAAATACGAATCATGTGATGCCAGCGCATCATTTTGAGCAGTTTTATTGTGTTAAAAGGCATCTCAGAAAGAGAATAAATAATCTGAAATCATGCGCTACACTTCCGAAGTGTAGATTGATCCATAGTTCCCAAGAACCGGAAAAAGAGCAGATATTCCGTCAAAAAGTGCCATGTCAAAATACAGATCATGTGATGCCAGCGCGTCATTTTGAGCAGTTTTATTGTGTTAAAAGGCATCTCAGAAAGAGAATAAAAATAATCTGAAATCATGCGCTACACTTCCGAAGTGTAGATTGATCCATAGTTCTCAAGAACGGGGAAAAGAGCAAATATTCCGTCAAAAAGTGCCATGTCAAAATACAGATCTTGTGATGCCAGCGCATCATTTTGAGCAGTTTTATTGTGTTAAAAGGCATCTCAGAAAGAAAATAAAATAATCTGAAATCATCGCTACACTTCCGAAGTGTAGATTGATCCATAGTTCTCAAGAGCCGGAAAAAGAGCAAATATTCCGTCAAAAAGTGCCATGTCCAAATACAGATCATGTGATGCCAGCGCATCATTTTGAGCAGTTTTATTGTGTTAAAAGGCATCTCAGAGAGAGAATAAAATAATCTGAAATCATGCGCTACACTTCCGAAGTGTAGATTGATCCATAGTTCTCAAGAACCCGGAAAAAGAGCAAATATTCCGTCAAAAAGTGCCATGTCAAAATACAGATCATGATGCCAGCGCATCATTTTGAGCAGTTTTATTGTGTTAAAAGGCATCTCAGAAAGAGAATAAAATAATCTGAAATCATGCGCTACACTTCCGAAGTGTAGATTGATCCACAGTTCTCAAGCACCGGAAAAAGAGCAAATATTCCGTCAAAAAGTGCCATGTCAAAATACAGATCATGTGATGCCAGCGCATCATTTTGAGCAGTTTTATTGTAATAAAAGGCATCTCAGAAAGAGAATAAAATAATCTGAAATCATGCGCTACACTTCCGAAGTGTAGATTGATCCATAGTTCTCAAGAACCGGAAAAAGAGCAAATATTCGTTAAAAAGTGCCATGTCAAAATACAGATCATGTGATGCCAGCGCATCATTTTGAGCAGTTTTATTGTGTTAAAAGGCATCTCAAGAAGAGAATAAAATAATCTGAAATCATGCGCTACACTTCCGAAGTGTAGATTGATCCATAGTTCTCAAGAACCGGAAAAAGAGCAAATATTCCGTAAAAATGCCATGTCAAAATACAGATCATGTGATGCCAGCGCATCATTTTGAGCAATTTTATTGTGTTCAAAGGCATCTCAGAAAGAGAATAAAATAATCTGAAATCATGCGCTACACTTCCGAAGAGGAGATTGATCCATAGTTCTCAAGAACCGGAAAAAGAGCAAATATTCCGTTAAAAAGTGCCATGTCAAAATACAGATCATGTGATGCCATTGCATCATTTTGAGCAGTTTTATTGTGTTAAAAGGCATCTCAGAAAGAGAATAAAATAATCTAAAATCATGCGCTACACTTCCGAAGTGTAGATTGATCCATAGTTCTCAAGAACCGGAAGAGCAAATATTCCGTTAAAAAGTGCCATGTCAAAATACAGATCATGTGATGCCATCGCATCATTTTGAGCAGTTTTATTGTGTTAAAAGGCATCTCAGAAAGGGAATAAAATAATCTGAAATCATGCGCTACACTTCCGAAGTGTAGATTGATCCATAGTTCTCAAGAACCGGAAAAAAGAGCAAATATTCCGTCCAAAAGTGCCATGTCAAAATACAGATCATGTGATGCCAGCGCATCATTTTGAGCAGTTTTATTGTGTTAAAAGGCATCTCAGAAAGAGAATAAAAAATCTGAAATCATGCGCTACACTTCCGAAGTGTAGATTGATCCATAGTTCTCAAGAACCGGAAAAAAAGAGCAAATATTCCGTCAAAAAGTGCCATGTCAAAATACAGATCATGTGATGCCAGCGCATCATTTTGAGCAGTTTTATTGTGTTAAAAGGCATCTCAGAAAGAGAATAAAATAATCTGAAATCATGCTACACTTCCGAAGTGTAGATTGATCCATAGTTCTCAAGAACCGGAAAAAGAGCAAATATTCCGTCAAAAAGTGCCAAGTCCCAATACAGATCATGTGATGCCAGCGCATCATTTTGAGCAGTTTTATTGTGTTAAAAGGCCTCTCAGAAAGAGAATAAAACAATCTGAAATCATGCGCTACACTTCCGAAGTGTAGATTGATCCATAGTTCTCAAGAACGGGAAAAAGAGCAAGTATTCCGTCAAAAAGTGCCATGTCAAAATACAGATCATGTGATGCCAGCGCATCATTTTGAGCAGTTTTATTGTGTTAAAAGGCATCTCAGAAAGAGAATAAAATAATCACAAATCATGCGCTACACTTCCGAAGTGTAGATTGATCCATAGTTCTCAAGAACCGGAAAAAGAGCAAATATTCCGTTAAAAATTGCCATGTCAAAATACAGATCATGTGATGCCAGCGCATCATTTTGAGCAGTTTTATTGTGTTAAAAGGCATCTCAGAAAGAGAATAAAATCATCTGAAATCATGCGCTTTACTATAGAGGTTTAGTTTGATCCATAGTTCTCAATGTGGTATAATGAATTTCGCTTGGCGCTGATTATTCAATTAAATACCGCTAGCCAATGGCGTTCCACAATTTGCCATATAAAGGGACTCCTATTTTCGATCCCTCCGTGTGTTCCCATGGGTGCCGGCTTCGTGTGCCAGGATTGTTTCCCGACCGTATCATTGCTAGATCGCAGCAGTATTGCTTTCTGCGCGGTGGCTGCGTGTGCTGATCGGCGTCTCGGCTGTAAACACACCTGTAATCTCTGCTTCAGGCGTAGCGATCAATCATTCACTGACGTGCAAAAGAGCCTCTGCTCGGAGCTCAGAGGAGCCTCCGCCAACAAACCTCGCCTGAAAAGTCTGCCCTAATTAGTTATAGACACTGCTGCTTTGCTGACCCGGAAGCACGGGTGGGATTCCCCTATTGCGTCACTGATTTGAGGCTTCCCCGTGGTTGCCAGCGCTGCTGCGGCTGTGGCGCTGCCTGAGTGGAGAACACAAATAACTTATACCCGCTCTACAAGCTGTGGTTCTGCAACTCAGGACTAACCTCTCCAACGTGCTTTCTAACTGTGGACTAAGGTTTCTCTTCCCTGCCCACCTGGATATTCCGTTTTTATACAGTTATAGTGAACTCTTATGTGCTGGATTATTTGTTTTTAAGCAATTGTGTGCGCGCGCGTGTGTGTGTGTGTGTGTGTGCGTGTGTGTGTGTGTGTGTGTGTGTGTGTGTGAGTTGTGCCTTTTTTTACAGGGTTCTGGTGTCGCGTGGAGCAGCGGGTCAGTGGAGCCAATCTTAGGGTGGCGAGTGCTGTGACCACGAGTGATTTTGGGGTTTGGTGTCTTGTGCTGTTTTCCCGTCCGGGGGAGGATTGCTGTGTGAGTGTGGGCGTTAGCGTCTAGTAAGGCCCTGCTGCCGGCTGCTCCACCCGCTACCAGTCCCGAGAGCGAGAGCTCATTCAGTCTCTCTTTTAAATAGCCTAGCACGTACATTTTTAATTAGTATTTTCACATTTAATAAAAATTGTCTAATTCTGACCCCCGCCTCTTGCCCTTACTTTTACCCGGCTTCACGTGTCTGCGTGCCCTTTTGGTTTATTGGTCAAATTGTTTAAATCCACTTGCTAAAATTCTGGACTCTCCTTTGTCAAAAATATATATATTTGACACTCCTCCCTCCTGATACCAGGAGACCAACAACTCTGTGCCCCCGGGCTGGTTCGGCGCTGGCCTGGCGCGGCCACATCAAGAACCGGAAAAAGAGTAAGTATTCCGTCAAAAAGTGCCATGTCCAAATACAGATCATGTGATGCCAGAGCATCATTTTGAGCAGTTTTATTGTGTTAAAAGGCATCTCAGAAAGAGAATAAAATAATCTGAAATCATGCGCTACACTTCGGAAGTGTAGATTGATCCATAGTTCTCAAGAACCGGAAAAAGAACAAATATTCCGTCAAAAAGTGCCATGTCAAAATACAGATCATGTGATGCCAGCGCATCATTTTGGGCAGTTTTATTGTGATAAAAGGCATCTCAGAAAGAGAATAAAATAATCTGAAATCATGCGCTACACTTCGAAGTGTAGATTGATCCATAGTTCTCAAGAACCGGAAAAAGAGCAAATATTCCGTCAAAAAGTGCCATGTCAAAATACAGATCATGTGATGCCAGCGCATCATTTTGAGCAGTTTTATTGTATTAAAAGGCATCTCAGAAAGAGAATAAAATAATCTGAAATCATGCGCTCCAGTTCTGAAGTGTACATTGATCCATAGTTCTCAAGAACCGGAAAAAGAGCAAATATTCCGTCAAAAAGTACCATGTCAAAATACAGATCATGTGATGCCAGCGCATCATTTTGAGCAGTTTTATTGTGTTAAAGGCATCTCAGAAAAAGAATAAAATAATCTGAAATCATGCGCTACACTTCCGAAGTGTAGATTGATCCATAGTTCTCAAGAACCGGAAAAAGAGCAAATATTCCGTCAAAGTGCCATGTCAAAATACAGATCATGTGATGCCAGCGCATCATTTTGAGCGGTTTTATTGTGTAAAAAAGCATCTCAGAAAGAGAATAAAATCATCTGAAATCATGCGCTCCACTTCTGAAGTGTACATTGATCCTTAGTTCTCAAGCACAGGAAACAGAGCAAATATTCCGTCAAAAAGTGCCATGTCAAAATGCAGATCATGTGATGCCAGCGCATCATTTTGAGCAGTTTTATTGTGTTAAAAGGCATCTCAGAAAGAGAATAAAATAATCTGAGAGCATGCGCTACACTTCCGAAGTGTAGATTGATCCATAGTTCTCAAGAACCGGAAAAAGAGCAAATATTCCGTCAAAAAGTGCCATGTCAAAATACGGATCATGTGATGCCAGCGCATCATTTTGGGCAGTTTTATTGTGTTAAAAGGCATCTCAGAAAGAGAATAAAATAATCTGAAATCATGCGCTACACTTCCGAAGTGTAGATTGATCCATAGTTCTCAAGAACAGGAAAGAGAGCAAATATTCCGTCAAAAAGTGCCATGTCAAAATACAGATCATGTGATGCCGGCGCATCATTTTGAGCAGTTTTATTGTGTTAAAAGGCATCTTAGAGAGAGAATAAAATCATCTGAAATCATGCGCTACACTTCCGAAGTGTAGATTGATCCATAGTTCTCAAGAACCGGAAAAAAAACAAATATTCCGTCAAAAAGTGCCATGTCAAAATACAGATCATGTGATGCCAGCGCATCATTTTGAGCAGTTTTATTGTGTTAAAAGGCATCTTAGCGAGAGGATAAAATCATCTGAAATCATGCGCTACACTTCCGAAGTGTAGATTGATCCATAGTTCTCAAGAACCGGAAAAAGAGCAAATATTCCGTCAAAAAGTGCCATGTCAAAATACAGATCATGTGATGCCAGCGCATCATTTTGAGCAGTTTTATTGTGGTAAAGGGCATCTCAGAAAGAGAATAAAATAATCTGAAATCATGCGCTACACTTCCGAAGTGTAGATTGATCCATAGTTCTCAAGAACCGGAAAAAGAGCAAATATTCCGTTAAAAGTGCCATGTCAAAATACAGATCATGTGATGCCAGCGCATCATTTTGAGCAGTTTTATTGTGTTAAAAGGCATCCAAGAAAGAGAATAAAATAATCTGAAATCATGCGCTACACTTCCGAAGTGTAGATTGATCCATAGTTCTCAAGAACCGGAAAAAAGGCAAATATTCCGTCAAAAAGTGCCATGTCAAAATACAGATCATGTGATGCCAGCGCATCATTTTGAGCAGTTTATTGTGTTAAAAGGCAGCTCAGAAAGAGAATAAAATAATCTGAAATCATGCGCTACACTTCCGAAGTGTAGATTGATCCATAGTTCTCAAGAACGGAAAAAGAGCAAATATTCCGTCAAAAAGTGCCATGTCAAAATACAGATCATGTGATGCCAGCGCATCATTTTGAGCAGTTTTACTGTGTTAAAAGGCATCTCAGAAAGAAAATAAAATAATCTGAAATCATGCGCTACACTTCCGAAGTGTAGGTTGATCCATAGTTCTCAAGAACCGGAAAAAGAGCAAATATTCCGTCAAAAAGTGCCATGTCAAAGGA
>SRMA01026343.1:0-16732 GCA_007224835.1 Danionella cerebrum
ACTGTAAAAGGGGAAACTTAATTAGACCTGATGGCGACACGCAAAGCTACAATTTCATTTAGTAAATATGAATACGGTATGTGTATTTTTGATTAGAACAAAAAACTCTAACATACTACAAAAGTATCTGTTTTATATAATATAATTGTTTTAAAGTGTTTATGTTAGCCTTTATGACAACTTGTTATAACTACAAAAATCCAATATACATTTTGTTTCATCTACACATTAATTTTCACTCAGTTAATTTGGTAGTTTAAGTTTATTCTTTGAATTAATTTTAAAGGATTGAAGAAACAAATTTCAATGCATATAAAATGTTATTTTAGCTATATTATATTATTGTTATATTAATATAATTTTTACTTAAGATGTTTTTGACATCATATATCATATTTTTCTTTTTAAAAATGATTAAATTGTTATTAATGTTTTTTTTTACACTGGTATTTGTATCTTAAAATAGGCTTTTATTGATTAAATGAAGGCATGAACAAAAGAAATTCATTCCTTTGAAAATAATTTATAAAAACAACGAACTTTTTTTTAATCTATTTATTCTTATAAGAAATGTATTGTGTTCTTTGGAAATTTCGAGTCGTTGGGACATGTGATCCAACAGTAACATCTCATGAACCTTGTCATGAATCGCTGTAATAAAAAAGACAAATATTTTTATAAACATTGGCCAATTCAAATTGCACATTTTCTTTTATTTTTGTTTTTAACTCTTTCACACATTCTCCAGGGAAATATTCTAATAAACAAACATTTTAATAAAATTGTTTTTTTTTACATAATTTTGCCAATTTATAATGGGATTTAGATAAATCAGAAACAAATTTAATATATTAAATTAAATAACTTTCTAATAATGTGTTTGAAAGAAATTAAGCAAGACTACAGTTTTAAACAAACATAAAATAAGGGTTTTCTAATCAATCTAATGATAAAACCTGCCTCTAATTCACATTTCATTTCGTACTCAAACTTCTGTATCAGAAATATATTAAAAACCTGAATGATAAATATGAACATAAACAAAATTGTGTCTGTTTTGTAAATGGACAAATAATAAATATTATTAGTTTAAAAAAATCTAAATTGCTTGGTCATTTTTTTCTTGTGATCACTTTTAGCTAAAGTAATACATTTCGTACCAACACTAAAAGTAGCCTCAATAATGTCTCTTTTTGCAAAGATGCAAATATATGCTTATATAATTCATTAATTGTAATTTTTTCGTACATAAGCAATTTACAAAAGCTGAAATGTTTGACCATAATATATAAATAAATATTTTTATATATTTATATATAACCTAAGCGATATTATATGGTCAAACGTTCAGCTTTTGTAAATTGCTTATGTACGAAAAAATTACAATTAACATTTAAAATTGCACTTCATATTTAATCACAAGCTATTTTAGACATAATGTCAACTGTATTTTAGGTAAATAAAACATTGAAAATATCAATGTTTTCTTATAACTTAAATACTACTATAAAGTAAACCCTGATCCCTTCTATTTCTTTTTTTAAGACTTGAGGCTGTTTACTTCTCACTACTGATTGGCTTGTCACCGTTGCTTCCTCAACTCCAACTTCTCTAACCTTCGCGCGTCATAAGAACCACGTGAGTGTATTCAACCTATTACAGGCTAATGCTCCACCCCTTTTCTCGAACTTCACATCAAAAGTCTCGTCTCTCAGTTTTAAACCATTCTGTTTTACAGAAAGCCACGTTCATACGTTCTAAACTGGGATTATACGCATTTCTTGCTGAGGCATCCTTATCCAGTGAAAGCTTCCAAAAAATCAACACTGACAAACGGTAAGCAATGAATCTATCTATGGCTTCGCTAGTTCATTTGTGTGGTAGACATGGCTTCGGTGTCCTTTGATTTGTTGATCACGTTAGTATCGCATTAACGTAACATAACGTTGGTACATGCTGTTCCGGACATCACGGTATTCCGGATACAAAATGCAGATTTAATGAATACTTCATTACATATATACTCAATTCAAACTTATACATTATGGGTTAAAGATAAATTAAGTTTTATATAACGGTATAAATTATTTCATCATCTGTTTAGAATACCCCAAGTTTAAATTTGTGTTTTTGTTCAGACAACCGCAAGCACCCATAGTAATCCGAACACTGGGAGTCTATGTCGTTTTTTCGTCTGTGCTTTTAATTAATTGGTCCAAAACACAGCTTTCAACCTTTTTTAAGTTTGTAAAATCTCAGCCCCAAAACCGCCATCATGTCGTTCTTGTGCACCTTTTCGGCTTCACAGCAGATTCCGACTGCTCTGTATGGACGCGCATCAATCACGTGATTACACAGACTCTAGGTGCGTTCGACTTCATGCGGCGCTGCGCAGACCGATCGGCGGCTGACTTGAAGTAGTGCATGCCGGTTAGAAATTCTGTCCGACTTGAACCGGCGCTGACGTCACGTGACGTTCACGTGTGGCATCAAAGTAACGCGAGAGCGTTTCGATAACAGCCGGCTTGCTCAGCCAGAGCAGCGTTTTAGGAGCGACTGCGCCAGGATATGATGTCACAGCTTCTCATGATTGGCCACATTCACCACATGACGATGATCACGTGTGTTTCGTGCTTCAAGCCATACAATTGCATAAAAAATCAATTTGCATACCATTTCGTAAATAGTTTACGATCTTTTGACTGCAGTACATTTTTTTCCCTTAAATTATTTTTATTGGATTTGTGCATAAGTTTATTATTGTCCTTTTTTCATACAGACCACCTATAGTATTCAGCTGCATATTTGAGTAATATTTTTTTATGGAATAACTAAAATGTCAGTAATTTAATGTAATGTGGTCAACATTGATGCTGAAATCTGTAGTAGCTGCTTCACTTGCATCTGCTGCATTGTGCTAATGTGCATTGTCAATTGAAAAAATAGAACATTCAGATCACTTTTATACACTGGTATAAATTATAATAAAGACATATACATTGTGCTTGTGCATCTATGATTTTTTTGGTGGTTTTTCTAACCTGCATTTAGCTAACTGAAGGTAAGAGTTAAATGTAAAAAAAAATACATACCCCAGAACACAACATAACTACAAAATTATACTACATAACTACAATCTGAATCAAACTACAAAAAACCACAGCCTAATTTCTTATAATGTGCAGGTCATTCATGTTCAATGTTTTTAGTTTATTAAAACTTGTTTATGCCATAGATATCACATACATTCTAAACCACAAAAATTACAAACAGACAACCACTTAAATCAGACAAATTGAAATCTGTTACGAGTTAATCTGTTAAGCGCACATATATGTTCATTCTGCTGCATTTCTTCCAACAGAAAAGGTATTTCTATAACTTCCAGTTCATCTGCGACAAAGTAGGCAAACGTCATGTTTCAGGAAGCAACGAGATTCCCAACATGTCCGACTTGACGGCTCCGTTTTCAGCTCCTCCCCGACTGCTTTCGGCTAATCTCGACGATCGGTCTGCGCAGCGCTGCATGGGCTCGAACGCACCTAATGGGAGTTCAAATAAAGTGTTTACTCGTGAATTTCGCTTATATACCGCGTAGATATCAAATTTACTTAACGTAACACGTTTAACTAGAAATATAAGTTTAAAATAATGAAATCCCCAAATGCAAGTTGCTTACAGAATTAAATAGTTTCATAATTTATGAATAAACAACATTATACAACTTTTAGATGTGTATTTATTTGTGTGTTCTGTAGAAAAATTAACATTTATTGTAAAAAGCAGGATATAACAAAGTATAAATTTATTGATATAATATACAAAGCTACATAGATCCATCCACATTATAGAAAAAAAAACTTTTATTGTGCCACAGTGTTAAATGTATTTCAACAGTGTTCAGTCAATAATAAAATGAAGGCATAAACCAAAGCAGTTTTAATTCTGTCACTGTACCAAAACATTACAACGTCATCTAATATAAGTATGTAATTATCTCATGCTGATTCTAAAATAATTTTTTATTTTAAAATATTACATTACTCCATTATAGACATGATCTAACAATGATGGAACAAAACCACTCTGAATAAACCTAAATGTTTACCTTTTCTTTGCATTGCTGGCACTTTGATATATTGAAATATTGTTATACTGAAATAATGTAGTTTATGTCATTGTTATGCCAATTGAGTATCACCAGAATGCGCAGAACTACCATGAAGTTAGGTTAAATTAACCTTTTATTCATTTCTATTAGTTTGTCAAATTCTGATTATGTGGAACTAATATACGAAAAAGTATGTACAACCATAAACTACATTTACAGTGTAAAATTGTGATCCATAACTATGTTAATAAAATATAATAAAATGTTTCATTATGTAAGCCCTTTATACTTAAACTGTTTCATTATCTAAACCCTTTATTATAGTCATTATATTCCTTATTACAGTCTTAACTTTTACAAAAAATATGGTACAAGTTACACACAAAACATTAAAATAAGTTATGTGATTTCCTTACAATAATGTTATTAATCTAAAACAGAAAGATTGCCTCAACTGCCTTGCTTTTTTTGCATTTAAACTAAAGTTCACCACCAGACAGTTCATTACAAATGAATGTAAATAACATTTCACAAACAATAATTGATGTTCTGAATAGGCAGTCTAATGCAAATAAAATATGAACATCTAAAATTTGAATAATGATGAACATTTAATTATTAAAATATTCAGTACTGTAAGTAATTTGCATTTAGCGATTGCATTCGTTTAAACTTATATTTCTAGTGTCACAAGTAAATTTGATATCTACGTTGTATAGAAGCGTAATTAAAATAAAATGTCTTCACGAGTAAACACTTAATTTTAACTACCATTAACGTGTATCCATGATTGAATGCACGTTCACACAGAATCGAAAAATGGCAACACCGGTGTTTAATCCACAGAACACTGTAGATTAAAAAAATGGCTCCAGGTGTCTGAAACACGTCTACATTATACTTATTTTGTGTTTTAGGCTTGTGTGTGTTTGTAAATAATTCCATTATTTTGTATAGACGGCACATTTTTTGATTGAGTTAACTTGCAACAAAGCTTTTCAACAATGCCAAGTCGACAATCGCCTATTGTTAAAACGCGTACAGTTAGTACACATTTTGAAATGAATATCTGTTTTAAAATATTAAAAACTCAATTGATAAACTCAATCGGTCAAACAAACAGCCAAAATATGTATATTTTTAATTCATTTAAAATAACATATATTCACCAGTGCATAAGCACTAAATTATTAATACAAAATCTACTGTAAAAAACATTCCCTGTAAGTATATTTCATTAGTAAATTTGTAAATATTATCAAAAAATTATTATAATTTTAAAATAAAAACTCATTTATATATAGAATTTACCATATTTTCAGCACTATAAGGCGTACAGCATTATAAGGCGTACCTTAAATAAAAAATTTAAAAATAAGGTAATTATGTATTTTCTTAATTAGTTATTTTTTATAGATGAGTATTGATGTTTAATTTAGCAAAAACAGTAAACTCTAAGAAACCAATATTCTATTATGTATATTTTATGAAGCCCTTATCTAATTTATGTAATACATATAAATAATAATAAAAAAAAGGCTAAGCTTTAAAAAGAAACTGACAATTTCATTAAAAAAACACAACTCAACCATGAGCTAAATGTACAATTGGATCTTTACTGCTCTGTGTGTAATATGTCTTTGTTTCTTTTTAGAAACAAATTACAAAATTTAAAACAATAATTAAGTGTATGTCACACTTTTAGATACAATGGCTAAATTAATTTAATTAGGACTTTACTTTCATTTGATTTGATTGTTTTGCTATTAGTCATGTTCTGTTTTCTTTGAAATGTTTCATAAAGATTTTTTTCCTCTATTTTTTTTAGATGCCACGGAAAAAGGGATTTCGTATGCGACGCACACCAAGAACCACCAAAAGTAAGACTGATTCTAAGTGTTTATGTTCAGAGAAACTTCCACATGGTATTGTTGCTGGAGCAGAACCACAAGAAGCACCACTGACTATTAATAGAGACATAATGTATAGCTATAGCGTTGCAGCTGCAATTAGACACATAATATCTCCAGTATGCACATGGTCAGAAACTGATATTGATGACATATGTAAAGAAGGTAATAAATTAGCAAAGCATGTGCAAAAAGTGAGCCAGGAAATACCATATACAGCCAATGACAAATGTAAGCTAATTGGACAACACATTGCATTTGACAAGAAGTGGGATGTTACAATTGATCATCCAGAATTTGAAACATTTCGGTCACATGAGGTAGACCATTACCTCTACGAAAAACTACAAGAATATTTGTTGAGAGATGGAATGTGTCTCTTGGAGATTAAAAAATCAATGGTCGTCATCATTCACCACAATGATTATTTTGCTATGGCCGACTTAGGTACACGTAATGCATTCGGATTGCCATCTAGTTTTGGTAAACCAGTAGTGGTATTCAACACTTGTCTAAATGACCTGATGATTCAAGTAATGAATCTAAAAAATGCATTATGTGCAAAGATGTACATTTTATACACTATCTCTGTAAAGCCAGCTTTAAATCAGGAACAGAACAGCAATAACAAAGATTTTACAGGTAAAAGCCTTGATAACCACCAGGATGATGTAAAGCCAGCTTTAAATCAAGAACAGAACAGCAGTGACGGACAGTTTACAGATAAAAGCCTTGATCACCACTATGAGACTGCCCCCTCTTTCAGTTTTCAAAAAGACACTGTGGGAAGTAAAGATTCAAATGACCTTAATAACAAACGCTTTGTGATCTCTGTTCCCAATGACAAACCGTTTGTAGATAACCTTCAATGCAAAAATCATGCCAAGTTTGAAAGTAGCCATTTTGGCTGCATCATAAATGATAGTGCAGAAGCAAATGTTGCGAATGAGCCAGAAAACAAAGATTCAACAACAACTAAAAACAATGTTATCGGAAACTTTCACCAGGGAAATAGTCAATTTACTTACAGAGGCGTTCAATGTATGGCAATTGCATTAGCAAGTCTGGCAAAGCATAAAGTCCAAAGTGTCTTTTCATGGCAGACCAACGACCTTGATAAAGCTTTAGTTGTCGGTGATGGCCTGTACAAAACTTTACGGGAGAGTGAAAAAATTCAACACCCATCACACTTTTTATCAGTTCCTGAATTGCCAAAAGAAGCAGAAATTGACGGAAACCATTTTGTATTTGACTATGGTAACTTTGTCTGTGGAGATGTAGATATCACTAAAGGGGAATTCATTGAGAGTGGTGCATGTTGTACTCTGCCAGTTGGTCTGGAAAACATGTTAGGGCTGTACGACACATGTCTTTTAACTTTGTGTAGTAATACATGTGCAATCATTAAACAAAATGGTCGATATGCTATAGTGGATTCTCACTCACGGAATTCTTATGGTTTAGTTGAAGCAGAAGGAAAAAGTGTTATCGTGTACAAGTCTTCTCTTCAGGACTTATTAAACCATATTTGTCTATTAGCTAAAGGGCTCAGTGTCTTACAAAAACCTTTTGAAATAGCTGGTGTTTCTGTTAAAGTAATATCCACAGTTGATGCTTCTAAAGATCACCAGAGATCATTTGACAATGACACCAGTTCAACAAAAAATTCTTCAGATAAAACAAATACAAAAGTCAAAACAAAGGGACCAAACAAGGTAAACAAGTTTGATGTTAAAGTAAATTTGGATGTTGAAGTTGTTGGTGATATAAAACAAGACATGTTATTTACTCCTGTTTCAAAAGACACCTGCAAAGCTGTGTGTGCCCGTTTAAACATCAAATTTGAAAAACACTTGGTACCTGAAAATATTACTTCGGGTCATCTAGGGGTTCCTTGCAAAAACAAGACCATAAAAGCAGATGGTAACTGTTTCTTCAGAAGTATCTCTTTAGCTTTAACTGGAACACAAAATTACCACAGTAAATTTAGACTTGCCACTGTGCAACATTTAGAAAAAAATTCTAAAAAGTATCAAAATATTCTAAGACAAGGGTATTCCTCTGTCCCTGAGTACATCAACAAATCAAAAATGGCACACTCAAACACCTGGGCTACAGAAGTTGAGCTACAAGTAATTGCAGATTATTTGGGAATTGATGTATTTACATTCTATCAAGGCCATTGGTTAAAATACACATCTACTTGGGCCATTACTTCAAAACAGGGGATCTATTTGGAGAACCGCAATGGGAATCATTTTGAGACTGTTATCTGTGTTAATGAAGCAGACAAACAGAAATGCTATGGTTATTGCAAGATCATAGATACTTTTACAGAAAGCTCCAATTGTAAAAACAAACATGTAAACACAGTACACATTGATACCAGTAATCCAGATGCAAAAAAACTAATTTCAAGTTCCATCTCTGCTAATCAAACTCTAAAAAAAGAAAAACGAAAGCTTACAGACAATGTTGTAGATGCCAAATGTTCTGAATTTAAAACTAGCTCTTCCATCACCTTTGAAAAAAACAATGTAGAAACTAAGAGTACAGACCATCTTAAAGGCAAAGATGACACTTTTACTCAAAACATTAAAAACAATGCAACATTTGAATCAAACCTTTTAGGCAATATTGAAAATGACAATGTTTCAAATGAAGCAAACGGCACAGAATTATCTTACATACAAATTGTTAATGTAGTGAACAATATCTCTGGCAAAAGAAAATCAATTGACATGGATACAAGATCAAAAAAACGAAAGAGGTATAATGATATGGAACCAAATTCAGAAGTTTCATTTGTTTGTGATGTAGAACAAAACAAACTTTTATTCAATCCTATTTCTAAACAAACTTGTCAAGTTATATGCACTCAATTAAATATTGACTTTGAACACAAAAATGGTCCAGAAATTTTAACACCTGGCTCCTTAGGGGTTCCATGCAAAAAAGAAAATATTGTTCCTGATGGCAACTGTTTCTTTCGAGCAATTTCTCAAGCTGTGACTGGAACACAAAGGTTTCACAGAAAATTTCGTTTAGAAACCATAAAACATTTAAAAAAACATTCACAAATGTATCAAAACATTTTAAGAACAGAGTATTCCTCAGTGTTTGATTACTTAAATAAAACTAAAATGGCATATATAAATACATGGGCCACTGAAGTTGAAATCCAGGTAACCTCAGATTATTTAGGAATTGACATTTTTACATTCCACGAAGACCGTTGGTTAAAATATACCTCTAATAGTAGCCTTTTTTCAAAAAACGGAATCTATTTGGAGAATTGCAATGGTCATTTTGTGACAGTAATATGTGTTAATAAACCTGAAACTTTCAACTGTTATAGATGCTGCAAAATCCCCAAATCACTGCCTAAACAATACAACCTCAGGCAAAAAGATGTTGGTACAAATTCAAACCTACAGTTATGCAAACAAAACTCTGATAATCTATGTAATGCTAATTTCAGAAATAGCAGTGACTTTGGTATAGGCACAATTAATTTTGTTTCAAAGAGTAGAATTTCTATGTCCAGCTATTCAAAAAAGAAAAGGTTCAACACAGAGCAACACAAAAAAATGATAAAATTAATCAACAAAGCAAGATATAAAGAAGATTTGCTGTACCAGCAAAAAAAAAAGAATGTCAACAGACACAAATATCAACATAATATATTGTATCGGACAAAAATCAAAAATGCTAATAAAAATAAATATCTCAACATTTTCCATAAACAACACATAAAAGACCATAACAAATGTATGTATCATTTAAATGAAACACACAAAAACAAACTAAAGGAGAGGAGCAAAGCCCAATACAGATCTAATCCTAACCATCAACAAACTGTAAAAGAAATGAGCAAAGCCAAATACAGATCAAACCCTAAACATTGTCAGGCTGTAAAACAAATGAGTAAAGCAAAATACTCTTCAGATCCTCAACATCGTCAGGCTGTAAAAGAAATGAGTAAAGCAAAATACCGCTCAGATCCTCAACATCGTCAAGCTGTAAAAGAAATGAGTAAAGCAAAATATAACTCAGATCCTCAACATCGTCAGGCTGTAAAACAAATGAGTATAACCAAATACCGTTCAGATCCTCAACATCGCCAAACTATAAAAGATCTGAGTAAAGCAAAGTATAGATCAAATCCTCACCATCGCCAGGCTGTTAAGACAAGGAGTAAACTAAAATACAAAACAAACATTCAGCACAAAATGCGGATTAAAGAAGCTAATAAACGTAGACGCCAAGAACTGAAACTTAAATCAAAACAGTTTAATCTAGTCAAAAAGCGTTTTTTGAAATTTATAAAAGATGGACCAGACTTTGTTTGTTGCATTTGTCAGAGATTATTATTTAAACACCAAGTTTTACTTTGTAATATAGACAATTACCAGAAAAAAGATGTTGGTTTAATTTTTGAACAATGTGTTACTGAGGACTATTTGCACAAATGTGATCAATCATGTCCAATACAATGCCAATTGTTAGATACCCCCAGAGGAAATCTATGGATTTGTTACACTTGCCATTACAAGATTAACAAAGGTCAAATACCTCCCGAGAGTGTAAAAAACAACTTGGCAGTTGATCCAATCCCACCACAACTGGCATGTTTAAACAATTTAGAACAACATTTGATAAGTTTGCACATTCCCTTCCAAAAACTTATAGCTTTGCCAAAGGGGGGGCAGTCAGGAGTACACGGGCCAACCTCTTGTGTTCCTGCAAATATTGTCCAAACAACTAATTTGTTACCACGTACTGAAATGGAAGGCTCATTATTACCAATAAAACTGAAGCGCAAACTAACTTACAAAGGTCATTATAAATATCAATTTGTTGACAGCTTACACATAAGAGAGGCTTTAAAGTGTTTAAAACAAATAAACATTCATTACAAAGATGTGGAGTTTAATGAAGTTTGGTTAAATAAATTCTGTAAGCACCAAGAAGACAACGTTTTGCAAAACCAAAATTCAGAAACAATTAATGATGACTCATCTGCAGATGTTGCTGAAGATGAGCTTTTACATGATCGACAGCAACACTGCATGTTTCAAGATACATGTCTCATGCCTGTTGACATTGGTCAAGAGGCATTAGATCAATATTTTAATGGTATTTTAAATCTAGCTCCTGCGGAAGGGAATAATCCAGTTAAATTACTCTCTGACAACACAAATGAAGCAAAATGCTTTCCTGTATTGTTTCCTCAAGGACACAACACCTATCATGAAAAACGTGACAACCGGCTGACACTCTCAAGGTATTTTAATAATCGAATTTTACATGCAGATGGCAGGTTCGCACAAAATGTAGAATATATTTTTTTTGGCCAATACATGTGTGAAATTGAAAAGGTTATGTCAAGTGTCTCAATCGCATTACGTAAAGGAAATAGTGGTTGTCAATCTCAAAAAGTTAATGATGACATTTTGAATAATGAAGAATCTTTAAAAAAGTTGTTAGAATTCGATGATGGGTTTCGCTTTCTAAAACCAGTTCGTGGTACTCCAGCTTTCTGGCAAACCGCTCAAAAGGATCTTCTAGCTTGTGTTCGTCAACTTGGGATACCTACTTGGTTTTGTTCATTTTCATCTGCTGATATGCGTTGGAAAAACCTTCTTGCTAGTATTTTGAAGCAGGAAGGCAGAACACAGACGTTTGATGATTTGGAATGGGCCGAAAGATGTGAAATGCTACGACGAAATCCTGTTACAGCTGCACGCATATTTGATTATCGGTGGCATTGTTTTTTAAAGGAGGTTCTTATGTCGTCGTCCAATCCAATTGGCAAAATTCAAGATTATTTTTACCGGGTTGAATTTCAGCAGCGTGGTTCACCTCATGTTCATTGCTTATTTTGGATTGAGAATGCTCCTGTTATTGACAAAAACACAGACGACGAGATCATTCAATTTATTGATCAATATGTAACATGTGAGTTACCTAAAGAAGATCAAGAATTAAAGGAAATGGTGACCTCCGTGCAACAACATTCAAAACGGCATTCTAAAACCTGTAAAAAGAACAAAACCGTCTGTCGTTTTAACTTTCCTAGACCCGCATCTGCTAGAACATTTATTTGTCGTAGTAAGAGTGCAAAAAAGAAAAATTGCAAATGTAACTCCGATGACAATAATACAGTCCCCAAAGAATGCGAATGTCAAAATCAATACACCGAATCTAAAATGAAGTCGGAAGAAGCAGGAGAACTGTTGTCCGCTATCAAGAATGCGCTTTCTGATGTTAACTGTAACTTTAAGACTGTAGAAGATTTTTTCCAATCATTAGGTATTAATCAAGTCCTTTTTGAACGCGCTTATAAAACCTGGAATACAAACACACAGGTTGTGTTGAAAAGGCAGGTTGACGAGGTATGGATCAACCAGTACAACAAGCCTTTGCTAAAATGTTGGAATGCCAATATCGATGTCCAGTTCGTGGTCGACGCGTACGCGTGCGTAGTCTATGTCATAAGTTATATTTCAAAATCAGAAAGAGAAATTGGGTTGTTGTTAAGCAATGCGCAGAGAGAGGCACGTAAAGAGGGAAATGTCAGTGCAAGAGATGCGTTAAAAAGTCTAGGCAGCATTTACTTGCATAACAGAGATGTGTGCGCGCAGGAATCTGTGTATAGATTAACAAACATGCATCTAAAAGAGTGCTCCAGGAAAGTAACATTCATACCAACAGGTGAAAATGTCATTAAAATGAGCCTTCCATTGAATGTGCTAAAGCAAAAAGCATCCTCAAAAAACCTAAGTACAAATGAAATGTGGATGACTAGCCTGGTAGATCGTTACAAGAACCGTCCAGAAGAGTTAAGTGACATCTGCATGGCAACATTTGCTTCAGAATACCGCATTTTAAATAAAAACGAAAAAGTCTCTGATCCAATTAAATTAAACAACGGGTGTGGCTTTGTTGCTAAAAGATCACGTACTAAACCTGCAGTCGTTCGTTATGTACGTTTTTCTGAAGAAAAAAATCCAGAGCCGTTTTTCCAAACTAGTCTGCAATTATTTTTGCCCTATCGTGAAGACATACAATTAAAACCGCCCAATTACATTTCTTTTGAACAATTTCACAATAATGGCCAAATCACATTTAAAGACGGCTCTACACATTTAGTTAGCTCAATTGTGGACTCAAACAGAAGGGTGTTTGAATTTGAGACAGATGATCTAGACCGTGTGCAAGACACTATTCAAAATGACGGCATTGTAGAGGACAGGTGGTGTGAGCTGTGTCCGGAACAGGAATTAGAGCGTTTGAGTAGTGTAGAAGAAGGACAACATCAAATTAATCTACCAGAAGAAAGAGAAGAAAACATTCCAGACTTAAGCTGTAATCAGCATGTCGGACATTTAGAAAAGACAAATACTCAGATGAGTAGAAAAGACGGATTGGCTCTCATTAGATCACTAAATGAAGAACAAATGGCTATTTTTTACAAAATAAGAAAGTGGTGTTTAGACAAGGTAATGGACAAAAATCCAAAACCCTTTCATGTCTTTATCACTGGTGGAGCAGGGACAGGTAAAAGTCATTTGATAAAAGCAATCCAATATGAATCCACGCGAATTTTATCACGAGTCTGTCGCCACCCAGACAACATAAGCGTGCTAATAACCGCTCCAACAGGAATTGCAGCGTACAATTTGCAAGCAGCAACAATCCATAACACCCTCAACATAGGTAAAGATGTTCGCTTGCCATACACACCTTTGGGAGAAGAAAAGCTCAATTGTCTGCGTGCCAAATACATCGACGTAAAGATTTTGATCATTGATGAAATATCCATGGTTGATCACAATCTTTTGGCTTATATCCATGGTAGATTACGCCAAATTAAACAAACTGGTGACTTCTCTCCATTTGGAAATGTTAGCGTGTGTTCCGTTGGGGATTTCTACCAATTAAGTCCTGTTCGAGGGAAACCCCTATATGTAGACGAAGTAGTTGGTATTAATCTGTGGTCAAGTCTATTTTCAGTTGCGGAACTTAAAACAATCGTTAGGCAGAAAGATCAGGCCTTTGCGCAGCTATTAAACAGAATCAGAAATCGAACTAAAGCCACACCCATGTTAAACCGTGACATTCAAGAGTTAAAAAAACGTGAAACCGGTGAAGAGAGTTCAGCTTTACACATATTCCCTACAAACAAACAAGTGTCAGACCACAATATTAAACAACTAGTTAAGAATTGTCCTGAACATTTTGAGATAGATGCTCAAGATTTTACAAACAATTACAAAACTGGGAAACTTGAATTAAAAATTGGCCATAGTTTCAAATCAAATAATTCATCATTAGAAGAAACATTGGTTTTAGGTAATGGGGCCCGTGTCATGTTATGCAAAAACATTGATGTAACTGACGGTCTGGTTAATGGGGTCTGTGGTACTGTTACACACATAATTTTCCCAGATAACGGCAAATTTCCCCACACAGTTTACATTAAATTCGATGACCATAGGGTTGGTGCACAAAGAAGGAAATGTTGTTCTTATACTCCAGCAAGCGAAATTGGTTCAACAGCCATCAAACCAGAAGAAGAGAAACTTAACAAAAAAGGTGCCATACGCAGGCAGTTTCCTCTAAAACTTGCCTGGGCTTGTACAGTGCACAAAACACAAGGAATTACTGTAGATAATGCTGTGGTATCTCTCAAAAAAGTATTTGCAGCAGGCCAAGCATATGTAGCTTTGAGTCGTGTCAAAACTTTAGATGGTTTGATTATACAAGACTTTGAAGAAAAAGCTATATACTGTAAAGAGAAAATAAGTGATGCAGTTCAGAACATGACAAACTTTTTACAGAACAATGCACTGTGCCCTAAAGTCAATACGGAAGTGTTCAGTGTGTTTGTCATGAACGTACAAAGTTTAAAGCTCCACTTACAAGATTTGATTTTGAATACACAGCATTTACAGCCTAACTGCATTGCTGTTGTTGAAACATGGCTGCCCGCACAAATTTCATTAGACACTGTTAATATTGATGGATATAATTTTCACAGTCAACCACGCAGTTTAAGCTATAACACAGTCAACTCCGCTTTAACTGAAATAAAAGGACAACAACATGGTGGTGTTGGTATTTATACTTCAGACCTTTTACCCTGCAATATTCTTCAAACACCAGATATCAATTTAGAATGCCTAGTCTGTACCTGTACAAAATTAAATGCTCTGTTAGCCGTCATCTACAGACCACCATCATATCCTGTGTCACTGTTTAAAAGCAACCTGCAAAGACTGCTTGATTTTATTGAGCCTCTAAGCGACACACTTATTGTTTTGGGAGATTTTAATGACAACATTTTAAAGTCTTCGACAATCTACAATTTTTTTACAGAAAAAGGCTATGTTCAACATGTTATG
Organism: Danionella cerebrum; assembly: GCA_007224835.1. Lineage (NCBI taxonomy): Eukaryota > Metazoa > Chordata > Actinopteri > Cypriniformes > Danionidae > Danionella > Danionella cerebrum. The sequence goes on from SRMA01026343.1 coordinate 15,432, forward strand.
GAACCCACTACTGAAAATGGAACAATAATTGACCATGTCTACGTAAAATCTGACCGTTACCATGTACAAGCAACAGTTCTCCCAACATACTTTAGTGACCATGAGGGAATATTTTGTTCTTTTGCACCCAATCCTATTAAAATAATGTAACTACACCAGTTTAACATTAATTAAAACATCACCTGGCTACTCATCCCATTTTATTGCTCGTTTCCTGCTGTGTTTTATGAAAATGAACAAAATATCTTTATTTAAATGATATCAAATATTAATATGTGTACCATGATTTATTTAGACCTGCTTTGCAGGAAAGCTCTGCATCAGCAATATTAGGCAGAAAAAGTGACAACCTGCAACTAGTGTCGGTGTCGCCGAGCTGAATATTGCTGCATTGCACTGCTTCTCACTGCAAGGCAATATAAAATAAACAATATTATTTAATTTAAATTATCTAATTGTTTATGCTACATTATTACACATTTAACATGAATTAAAGCATCATTTAGCTACTTATGAAATTGTATTGCTTATTTCCTGCTGCGTTTTCTAACATGACCAAAATATCTTTATTATGATGATTTCAATATTTATACGTTTACCGTGATTATTTCATCTTGTCTTGCAACAAAGCTCTGCGTCAGCAATATTAGGCAGATAAAGTGACAACCTGCAACTAGTGCCGGTGTTGCCGAGCTGAATATCGCTGCATTGCACTGCTTCTCACTGCAAGGCAATATAAAATAAACAATATTATTTAATTAAAATGATCTAAATATTTTTAATACATTATTACACATTTAACATGAATTAAAGCATTATTTAGCAACATATGAAATTGTATTGCTAATTTCCTGCTGCGTTTTCTAACATGACCAAATTATCTTTATTATGATTTCAATATTTATATGTTTACCGTGATTATTTGATCCTGTCTTGCAACAAAGCTCTGCGTCAGCAATATTAGGCAGATAAAGTGACAACCTGCAACTAGTGCTGGTGTCGCCGAGCTGAATATCGCTGAATTGCAATGCTTTTCACTGCACGGCATTATAAAAAAACAATACTTAATTTAAATATTTATACTTGTACAGTGATGATTTCTTTGTTTCTACCCAGCAACAATATCTGTATTTATTACATCAAGAATTTGCATGATCTGAATATTTATACTTGTATAGCACTGCTTTCTTTTGTTCTTCCATGAAATATACTTATTCTAGAATGAGGGTTTTGTTTTCCTGTACTGCAATTACTAACATCATTAGTTTTTGCACTCCAGGTTTTGTTTCGCCATTGAACTT
>SRMA01026344.1:0-27832 GCA_007224835.1 Danionella cerebrum
GAGCAGTTTATTGTGTTAAAAGGCATCTTAGAGAGAGAATAAAATCATCTGAAATCATGCGCTACACTATAGATGTTTAGTTTGATCCATAGTTCTCAAGAACCGGAAAAAGAGCAATTATTCCGTCAAAAAGAGCCATGTCCAAATACAGATCATGTGATGCCAGCGCATCATTTTGAGCAGTTTTATTGTGTTAAAAGGCATCTTAGAGAGAGAATAAAATCATCTGAAATCATGCGCTGCACAATAGATGTTTAGTTTGATCCATAGTTCTCAAGAACCTGGAAACCGAGCAAATATTCCGTCAAAAAGTGCAATGTCAAAATACAGATCATGTGATGCCAGCGCATCATTTTGAGCAGTTTTATTGTGTTAAAAGGCATCTCAGAAAGAGAATAAAATAAACTGAAATCATGCGCTACACTTCCGAAGTGTAGATTGATCCATAGTTCTCAAGAACCAGAAAAAGAGCAAATATTCCGTCAAAAAGTGCCATGTCAAAATACAGATCATGTGATGCCAGCGCATCATTTTGAGCAGATTTATTGTGTCAAAAAGGCATTTCAGAAAGAGAATAAAATCATCTAAAATCATGCTACACTATAGAAGTTTAGTTTGATCCATAGTTCTCAAGAACCGGGAAAACGAGCAAATATTCCATGGCAAAGTGCTATGTCAAAATACAGATCATGTGATGCCAGCGCATCATTTTGAGCAGTTTTATTATGTTAAAAGGCATCTCAGAAAGAGAATAAAATCATCTGAAATCATGCGCTTTACTATAGATGTTCAGTTTGATCCATAGTTCTCAAGAACCGGAAAAAGAGCAAATATTCCGTCAAAAAGTGCCATGTCAAAAATACAGATCATGTGATGCCAGCGCATCATTTTGAGCAGTTTTATTGTGTCAAAAAGGCATTTCAGAAAGAGAATAAAATCATCTAAAATCATGCTACACTATAAAAGTTTAGTTGGATCCATAGTTCTCAAGCACCAGGAAAACGAGCAAATATTCCGTGGCAAAGTGCCAAGTCCAAATACAGATCATGTGATGCCAGCGCATCATTTTGACCAGTTTTATTGTGTCAAAAGGCATTTCAGAAAGTGAATAAAATAATCTGAAATCATGCGCTACACTTCCGAAGTGTAGATTGATCCATAGTTCTCAAAAACCGGAAAAAGAGCAAATATTCCGTCAAAAAGTGCCATGTCAAAATACAGATCATGTGATGCCAGCGCATCATTTTGGGCAGTTTTATTGTGTTAAAGGCATCTCAGAAAGAGAATAAAATAATCTGAAATCATGCGCTACACTTCCGAAGTGTAGATTGATCCATAGTTCTCAAGAACCGGAAAAAGAGCAAATATTCCGCCAAAAAGTGCCATGTCAGAATACAGATCATGTGATGCCAGCGCATCATTTTGAGCAGTTTTATTGTGTTCAAAGGCATCTCAGAAAGAGAATAAAATACTCTGAAATCATGCGCTACACTTCCGAAGTGTAGATTGATCCATAGTTCTCAAGAACCGGAAAAAGAGCAAATATTCCGCTAAAAAGTGCCATGTCAAAATACAGATCATGTGATGCCAGCGCATCATTTTGAGCAGTTTTATTGTGTTAAAAGGCATCTCAGAAAGAGAATAAAATAATCTGAAATCACGCGCTACGCTTCCGAAGTGTAGATTGATCCATAGTTCTCAAGAACCGGAAAAAGAGCAAATATTCCGTCAAAAAGTGCCGCGTCAAAATACAGATCATGTGATGCCAGCGCATCATTTTGAGCAGTTTTATTGTGTTAAAAGGCATCTCAGAAAGAGAATAAAATAATCTGAAATCATGCGCTACACTTACCAAGTGTAGATTGATCCATAGTTCTCAAGAACCGGAAAAAGAGCAAATATTCCGTTAAAAAGTGCCATGTCAAAATACAGATCATGTGATGCCAGCGCATCATTTTGAGCAGTTTTATTGTGTTAAAAAACATCTCAGAAAGAGAATAAAATAATCTGAAATCATGCGCTACACTTCCGAAGTGTAGATTGATCCATAGTTCTCAAGAACCGGAAAAAGAGCAAATATTCATTCAAAAAGTGCCATGTCAAAATACAGATCATGTGATGCCAGCGCATCATTTTGAGCAGTTTTATTGTGTTAAAAGGCATCTCAGAAAGAGAATAAAATAATCTGAAATCATGCGCTACACTCCGGAAGTGTAGATTGATCCATAGTTCTCAAGAACCGGAAAAAGAGCAAATATTCCGTTAAAAAGTGCCATGTCAAAATACAGATCATGTGATGCCAGCGCATCATTTTGAGCAGTTTTGCTGTGTTAAAAGGCATCTCAGAAAGAGAATAAAATAATCTGAAATCATGCGCTACACTTCCGAAGTGTAGATTGATCCATAGTTCTCAAGAACCGGAAAAAAGAGCAAATATTCCGCCAAAAAGTGCCATGTCAAAATACAGATCATGTGATGCCAGCGCATCATTTTGAGCAGTTTTATTGTGTTAAAAGGCATCTCAGAAAGAGAATAAAATAATCTGAAATCATGCGCTACACTTCCGAAGCGTAGATTGATCCATAGCTCTCAAGAACCGGAAAAAGAGCAAATATTCCGTTAAAAAGTGCCATGTCAAAAATACAGATCATGTGATGCCAGCGCATCATTTTGAGCAGTTTTATTGTGTTAAAAGGCATCTCAGAAAGAGAATAAAATAATCACAAATCATGCGCTACACTTCCGAAGTGTAGATTGATCCATAGTTCTCAAGAACCGGAAAAAGAGCAAATATTCCGTCAAAAAGTGCCATGTCAAAAAACAGAACATGTGATGCCAGCGCATCATTTTGAGCAGTTTTATTGTGTTAAAAGGCATCTCAGAAAGAGAATAAAATAATCTGAAATCATGCGCTACACTTCCGAAGTGTAGATTGATCCATAGTTCTCAAGAACCGGAAAAAGATCAAATATTCCGTTAAAAAGTGCCATGTCAAAATACAGATCATGTGATGCCAGCGCATCATTTTGAGCAATTTTATTGTGTTAAAAGGCATCTCAGAAAGAGAATAACATAATCTGAAATCATGCGCTACACTTCCGAAGTGTAGATTGATCCATAGTTCTCAAGAACCGGAAAAAGAGCAAATATTCCGTCAAAAAGTGCCATGTCAAAATACAGATCATATGAGGCCAGCGCATCATTTTGAGCAGTTTTATTGTGTTAAAAGGCATCTCAGAAAGAGAATAAAATAGTCTGAAATCTTGCGCTACACTTCCGAAGTGTAGATTGATCCATAGTTCTCAAGAACCGGAAAAAGAGCAAATATTCGTCAAAAAGTGCCATGTCAAAATACAGATCATGTGATGCCAGCGCATCATTTTGAGCAGTTTTATTGTGTTAAAAGGCATCTCAGAAAGAGAATAAAATAATCTAAAATCATACGCTACACTTCCGAAGTGTAGATTGATCCATAGTTCTCAAGAACCGGAAAAAGAGCAAATATTCCGTTAAAAAGCGCCACGTCAAAATACAGATCATGTGATGCCAGCGCATCATTTTGAGCAGTTTTATTGTGTAAAAGGCATCTCAGAAAGATAATAAAATCATCTGAAATCATGCGCTACACTTCCGAAGTGTAGATTGATCCATAGTTCTCAAGAACTTGAAAAAGAGCAAATATTCCGTCAAAAAGTGCCATGTCAAAATACAGATCATGTGATGCAGCGCATCATTTTGAGCAGTTTTATTGTGTTAAAAGGCATCTCAGAAAGAGAATAAAATAATCTGAAATCATGCGCTACACTTCGAAAGTGTAGCTTCATCCATAGTTCTCAAGAACCGGAAAAAGAGCAAATATTCCGTCAAAAAGTGCCATGTCAAATACAGATCATGTGATGCCAGCGCATCATTTTGAGCAGTTTTATTGTGTTAAAAGGCATCTCAGAAAGAGATAAAATAATCTGAAATCATGCGCTACACTTCCGAAGTGTAGATTGATCCATAGTTCTCAAGAACCCGGAAAAAGAGCAAATATTCCGTCAAAAAGTGCCATGTCAAAATACAGATCATGTGATGCCAGCGCATCATTTTGGGCAGTTTTATTGTGTTAAAGGCATCTCAGAAAGAGAATAAAATAATCTGAAATCATGCGCTACACTTCCGAAGTGTAGATTGATCCATAGTTCTCAAGAACCGGAAAAAGAGCAAATATTCCGTCAAAAGTGCCATGTCAAAATACAGATCATGTGATGCCAGCGCATCATTTTGAGCAGTTTTATTGTGTTAAAAGGCATCTCAGAAAGAGAATAAAATAATCTGAAATCATGCGCTACAATTTCGAAGTGTAGATTGATCCATAGTTCTCAAGAACCGGAAAAAGAGCAAATATTCCGTTAAAAGTGCCATGTCAAAATACAGATCATGTGATGCCAGCGCATCATTTTGAGCAGATTTATTGTGTCAAAAAGGCACCTCAGAAAGAGAATAAAATCATCTGAAATCATGCGCTACACTTCAGAAGTGTAGATTGATCCATAGTTCTCAAGAACCGGAAAAAGAGCAAATATTCCGTCAAAGTGCCATGTCAAAATACAGATCATGTGATGCCAGCGCATCATTTTGAGCAGTTTTATTGTGTTAAAATGCATCTCAGAAAGAGAAAAAAATAATCTGAAATCATGCGCTACACTTCCGAAGTGTAGATTGATCCATAATTCTCAAGAACAGGAAAAAGAGCAAATATTCCGTCAAAAAGTGCCATGTCAAAATACAGATCATGTGATGCCAGCGCATCATTTGAGCAGTTTTATTGTGTTAAAAGGCATCTCAGAAAGAGAATAAAATAATCTGAAATCATGCGCTACACTTCCGAAGTGTAGATTGATCCATAGTTCTGTTCTCAAGAACCGGAAACAGAGCAAATATTCTGTGGCAAAGTGCCATGTCCAAATACAGATCATGTGATGCCAGCGCATCATTTTGAGCAGTTTTATTGTGTTAAAATGCATCTCAGAAAGAGAATAAAATAATCTGAAATCATGCGCTACACTTCCGAAGTGTAGATTGATCCATAGTTCTCAAGAACCGGAAGAGCAAATATTCCGTCAAAAAGTGCCATGTCAAAATACAGATCATGTGATGCCAGCGCATCATTTTGAGCAGTTTTATTGTGTTAAAAGGCATCTCAGAAAGAGAATAAAAATAATCTGAAATCATGCGCTACACTTCCGAGGTGTAGATTGATCCATAGTTCTCAAGAACCGGAAAAAGAGCAAATATGCCGTCAAAAAGTGCCATGTCAAAATACAGATCATGTGATGCCAGCGCATCGTTTTGAGCAGGTGTATTGTGTTAAAAGGCATCTCAGAAAGAGAATAAAATAATCTGAAATCATGCGCTACACTTACGAAGTGTAGATTGATCCATAGTTCTCAAGAACCCGGAAAAAGAGCAAATATTCCGTCAAAAAGTGCCATGTCAAAATACAGATCATGTGATGCCAGCGCATCATTTTGAGCAGTTTTATTGTGTTAAAAGGCATCTCAGAAAGAGAATAAAATACTCTGAAATCATGCGCTTCACTTCCGAAGTGTAGATTGATCCATAGTTCTCAAGAACCGGAAAAAGAGCAAATATTCCGTCAAAAAGTGCCATGTCAAAATACAGATCATGTGATGCCAGCGCTGCATTTTGAGCAGTTTTATTGTGTTAAAAGGCATCTCAGAAAGAGAATAAAATAATCTGAAATCATGCGCTACACTTCCGAAGTGTAGATTGATCCATAGTTCTCAAGAAAAAAAAAAAGAGCAAATATTCCGTTAAAAAGTGCCATGTCAAAATACAGATCATGTGATGCCAGCGCATCATTTTGAGCAGTTTTATTGTGTTAAAAGGCATCTCAGGAAGAGAATAAAATAATCTGAAATCATGCGCTACACTTCCGAAGTGTAGGTTGATCCATAGTTCTCAAGAACCGGAAAAAGAGCAAATATTCCGTCAAAAAGTGCCATGTCAAAATACAGATCATGTGATGCCAGAGCATCATTTTGAGCAGTTTTATTATGTTAAAAGGCATCTCAGAAAGAGAATAAAATAATCTGAAATCATGCGCTACACTTCCGAAGTGTAGATTGATCCTTAGTTCTCAGGAACCGGAAAAAGAGCAAATATTCCGTCAAAAAGTGCCATGTCAAAATACAGATCATGTGATGCCAGCGCATCATTTTGAGCAGTTTTATTGTGTTAAAAGGCATCTCAGAAAAAGAATAAACACATCTGAAATCATGCGCTACACTATAGAAGTTTAGTTATCTGCTGCAACATTAGGATGCTAGGGCCAGAATTTGGTGTCAACAACATGAAAGCATAGATACATCCTTCCTTGCATCAACAGTTCAGGCTGCTGGTCATGGTGTAATGGTGTGGGGAAATTTTCTTTGTATCAATGTCACAGTCTCCCAGTATTGTTGCGGACACTATGTCCCTCTATGACCATAGTGTGCCCATCTTCTGATGCTACTTCCAGCAAGATATCGCTCCATGGCATAAAGCTTGAATCATCTCAGACTGGTTTCTTGAAATGACGAGTTCACTCTAATGACCTCCACAGTCTCCAGATCTCAATTCAGTAGAGCATCTTTGGGCTGTAGTAGAACAGGAGATTCGCATTGTGGATGTGCAGCAGTTTGATGCTATCATCAAAATAGCAGCAAATTTGATGCCATCATGTCAATATGAAGCAAAATCTCTGAGGATTGTTTCCAGTTGAATTAATGCCACAAAGATTCACGGCTGTTGATTCACGGGGTCAAACCTGGTACTAGCAAAGTGTACCTAATAAAGTGGCTGGTAAGTCTATGTATTGCTCTATTAGGGAAGTACAGTTGAAAAAGTCGCATATATTTATAAGGGAAGTTTTTTGGGGTTAAAATAGGCCTAGTTGTTTCATTCTTGAAATGTTTATAGGGGACACTTTTTAAAACATGCAAACAGAAAAAGGCATTATTATATCCTTACACATACATAGTGGTCACTGATGAGGTCTCCTGGCTCTCCCCAATGTACTCAATAAGGCATCTGAGAACCACCTCTCTCCTTTTTTCCACTGATGCAGATGGATCCTATCAACATAAAATCACATCAAAAAGTTCAGCAGGATGAGAGTAAAAAAACTCAATGTTTTAATAGTCATCTTTAAATATGGTTGCATGAATGAAATTGACATAAAAAACCTATTGTTGTCTTGCCAGAGACAAGAGTTACAGTCTGTTACAATTTCATTGCAATCAACAGAATATTTTGTTTGACCATGAACAAATGTTTAACCTGTTAATGTTCCAAGTTTTTGTGTTTTTTTTTCTAAAGTATGTCTATGTTTTAAAGACAAGGAAAGTGCCAGACTTCAGTGTACAATGACCTTTATATTGATGGCTGGATTAATTAAAAACAGAATAAATGAAGAAAATGTGTTTCTGCCAAGAACAATCAACTGGTGGCCCTGAAATATACTTTTCAAAATTCAATCTACAATTTATATTTTATATGCAATTGAACATAAACATGCAATGATTACATCTTACCTGGATCAGTGTAATCAACTGGGCCTTGATTCGTTGACCCGCAGCCCCTCCTTTGGCATTGAAAAGTTCCAGCATCTTTGTAGAGAGTCTGTCCAATTGTGACATAAATGTGCACTCAAGTGGTTTGGAATTGAGTCTCATGAACTCCTCACGGATCTGTACAGAGAAAAATACAGCCTAAATGAAATGATCTTTAAATGATTGCAAAAAAAACAACATATGGTTTTATTAAAAGAATAAATAAACAATAAAATGTTTACTTTACCTGTGATGGTTGAAAAAGGGCTGGCCATCTCTCCAGAAGAACTGGAATAGATGGAGCCTGACCAACAATCTCCTGTCTTCTTAAACTGAAGGTTCTTGACATCATTTCGCTAATGAGTCTTCCATTATTCTTTTTCTTCACTTCTGTGATTAATTCCATTCTGTTGCTCTCAAGTGAATCTTCAGTTTCCCCTGCTGAGTGAGAAGGGAGGTAATTTACCTCAGCCTTTCTTGCTTTTTTAATATTCTTTGCAGGTTTTTTTTCATCAGCTGTTTTGTGCTTTAGTGAGTTCACTATAACCTCTGAGATCCCATGCCTTCGAAGTTTGCTTCTATAGTTTCCAACTTTGTACTTCAGGCTCTGCTGCCATCCATATAGACCACTGAAAGACCCTGGCTCCTTCAAACATGGGTGCTTTTTTGTGAGAGCCTCAGCAACAGCACACCGTTGTGTGTCATTTGGGTAAGGTGTGTAAGAAAAAATTTGATCAGCTAAGCACTCAAGGATGTTTGACTTCACTCCTGGGTATGAAAGCTCTCCGCACAAAAGCGAACCATCCCTGCTGTAGGCTTCATTGCCTTTTTGAAGAGCAATTTCTGTGTTATATGAAAATGTGGGAATTGGAAAATCACATGGCCATGGCTTGTGAACTCCAGGGGTGCAGGAATTGAGAATGACTGTGTCGTCCGATTGTACAGAGCTTGAGCTACTTGGCGTAGATGGTACAGACGTATCGTAATTTTCTGAACCTGGAAGGACAGTACCATCTTCTATTGGGAGCTCTAGATTGTCTATAGGCGTTAACACAATTGCAGGGACATACACAATTTTCAGTGTGTCCCGGTCCTTTAGATCAGCAGTTGAGCTTAGAGTAACAAAGTCATTAAAATCTCCATCCATGTACTGAAGGCTTATGTCCATTGCGATCTCAAATGCATGTTTAATTGTGGCTTCTAACTCAGTAACTGAGTTTGGTATTTCAGGAAGGCACAGTTTTTTTTTATCTCATGGTCAATGATGACTCTGAATTTCACAGCTGTGTCCATGTTGGTTTTTCTGGCCTTTAACACAGAACAAAATCAAATATTAGGTACATATACTTTTAGCTATTGATCAGAGCAGTGTTAAGCAAGTTTTTTTTGTTTGTTTGTTTAATTCATTTGGTGCCTCAAAGAAATAATAGAAAAAAAAATCATCCAGTAGTTATTAACTACACCATGTTCTAATTGATATCTATTCAAGACAAATGTGCCGCTTTAGCATTACTAAACGCCTGCCTCCAATCTTGTAGTCCAACAGTGGACATACATCATTGAGATCCATCTGTTCCACAAAAATGGCATGTTCTGTAGTCTCCAGCTCAAATCCTCGAAAGTGCTCATCATACCAAGAATTTAATGCCTTGGCAATAAAATAGACCTTGTTGCTCAGAATAACAATCTAAAAAACTTCAACAAAATCTGGGAGTCCTGCAGTAGATCCATAAGACACAATCATGCCTCTTGAGTATGTTGTTCCATGTACAGACACGCTACTGGAAAGATGGACTGTTGTCTGACCTGCATTAGATCTTGTTTGTTTTAGTAATAAAGTACAATTTTAATCAGTTCTTTCTTTTTGACTCTGGGGACTTTTTTAGCACGTGTTTTATCTTAACTTGAAAAGTTTAACGACAGAACAGTAAAAGCATGCACATCATGTTCTTTAAGTCTTGATGTGATGTTTGGCAATCTTAAAAGGACTATAATCTTCCTAGAACTCATGCAATGCAGTATGGAAGTTCAGTGTCATCTGTTGTCTTTAAACGCTTGGAAATGAGAAACTGATTCCACACAGAAGAAAAGTGTTAAAACAGGACAGTAAAAGCTAGAGCATCAAGCTTACTGTTCTTATTGGCAAGTTAGTCATCTTAGAGACTGTATAGCTGCATTAGATCTTGTTTGTTTTAGTAATAAAGTAGAATTTTAATCAGTTCTTTCTTTTTGACTCTGGGGACTTTTTTTAGCACATGTTACATCTTAACTTGAAAAGTTTAACGACAGAACAGTAAAAGCATGCACATCATGTTCTTTAAGTCTTGAAGTGATGTTTGGCAATCTTAAAAGGACTATAATCTTCCTAGAACTCATGCACTGCAGTATGGAAGTTCAGTGTCATCTGTTGTCTTTAAACGCTTGGAAATGAGAAACTGATTCCACACAGAAGAAAAGTGTTAAAACAGGACAGTAAAAGCTAGAGCATCAAGCTTACTGTTCTTATTGGCAAGTTAGTCATCTTAGAGAGTGTATAGCTGCATTAGATCTTGTTTGTTTTAGTAATAAAGTACAATTTTAATCAGTTCTTTCTTTTTGACTCTGGGGACTTTTTTAGCACATGTTACATCTTAACTTGAAAAGTTTAACGACAGAACAGTAAAAGCATGCACATCATGTTCTTTAAGTCTTGATGTGATGTTTGGCAATCTTAAAAGGACTATAATCTTCCTAGAACTCATGCACTGCAGTATGGAAGTTCAGTGTCATCTGTTGTCTTTAAACGCTTGGAAATGAGAAACTGATTCCACACAGAAGAAAAGTGTTATAACCAAACTAATTCACTTTTACTACCAGTTTAATTATACATCTGATTTTTGGGAAAGGGTAAGCGCATAAACATGTTTAATCAAAAAAAACAACAACAAACAAACATCCCATCTTTTCTTTTGATCCCATGAAAAAGTATCGTGATGTAACCCAACAATATATTCATTACACACTCAAGTTAACAAAAGCAAAACAACTTAGCTTTGTTGCACGAATCTGTCCATATGCTTGGAGACGTATCAATGCAAAATGTCCTTAAAGAGTCCGATGTTGTCCTTTGATCCTGGTGCAGATGTATTTATATATATATATATATATATATATAGCACAAAATCAAAGTCCGCCAAAGTTCCAAGTTGAGCTAGAAACCCCTGAACCGAGTTTCTCAACGAGGTCTCTTTAGGGACAACCAAACAGAGCCAGGTAAGTCATGCTTTTCTCCCGAGCACCATTGTCTTTTCTTCTCTTGTGTCCATTACTTTATCCCAGCCACTGGGTTTACCTACTGCCCCCTTTCAGAAAACCACAGTACTGCAACCAGAGTCTTAGGAACAGACTAGTGTCTGTTACATATCCCTCCCCTTACAAGAAGGATTAACATATCCATAACAAGACTTTATGTTCTGTACATGGAAAGTGTCAACATTGTCAGGGTTATCAAGAAATGAAACAACATAATTCACAGGTCCTAAACATTTCTCAATTCTAGCAGGGCCTTTCCATTTAGCAGACAGTTTAGCCATAAACCCATCATCAGCCTTAGATAAAGGATGAGCTCGAACCCAAACTACATCTCCTGCTTGAAAATTAGCCTGTTTTCTTTTCTGATCATAGTAACGTTTCTGTTTTTCCTGTGCCCGCTCAACATTTTCCTTTACCAACTGAGACAGGTTCTTCTGCCTGTCTATTACAGCATAAGCAGGGGTATCAGCTTATTAATTAAACTGGTAGTAAAAGTAAATTAGTTTGGTTATATAATGGCGCCCAAACAAGGACGGTGATTGCATGAATGAAACATTGTTTAGTCAATTGATAAAGATGGCAAGTCAAGAAAATAATGATAGGGATGAGCACATACCTGACTTTACTCAAGATGCATTCAGTAATAGAAGAGAATCAATAAAAGACCTAATTAATACTTTTAGTGATCTGTATAGAGACTCAGATGAAGAAACTGATGGTCCAGGGTTCAAGTCCCTGTTTGGGCGCCATTATATAACCAAACTAATTTACTTTTACTACCAGTTTAATTATACATCTGATTTTTGGGAAAGGGTAAGTGCATAAACATGTTTAATCAAAAAAAAAAAACAACAAACAAACATCATATTTTTTCTTTTGATCCCATGAAAAAGTATCGTGATGTAACCCGACAATATATTCATTACGCACTCAGTTAACAAAAGCAAAACAACTTAGCTTTGTTGCACGAATCTGTCCATATGCTTGGAGACGTATCAATGCAAAATGTCCTTAAAGAGTCCGATGTTGTCCTTTGATCCTGGTGCAGATGTATATATATATATAGCACAAAATCAAAGTCCGTCAAAGTTCCAAGTTGAGCTAGAAACCCCTGAACCGAGTTTCTCAACGAAGTCTCTTTAGGGACAACCAAACAGAGCCAGGTAAGTCATGCTTTTCTCCCGAGCACCATTGTCTTTTCTTCTCTTGTGTCCATTACTTTATCCCAGCCACTGGGTTTACCTACTGCCCCCTTTCAGAAAACCACAGTACTGCAACCAGAGTCTTAGGAACAGACTAGTGTCTGTTACAGTGTTAAAACAGGACAGTAAAAGCTAGAGCATCAAGCTTACTGTTCTTATTGGCAAGTTAGTCATCTTAGAGACTGTATAGCTGCATTAGATCTTGTTTGTTTTAGTAATAAAGTACAATTTTAATCAGTTCTTTCTTTTTGACTCTGGGGACTTTTTTAGCACATGTTACATCTTAACTTGAAAAGTTTAACGACAGAACAGTAAAAGCATGCACATCATGTTCATTAAGTCTTGATGTGATGTTTGGCAATCTTAAAAGGACTATAATCTTCCTAGAACTCATGCACTGCAGTATGGAAGTTCAGTGTCATCTGTTGTCTTTAAACGCTTGGAAATGAGAAACTGATTCCACACAGAAGAAAAGTGTTAAAACAGGACAGTAAAAGCTAGAGCATCAAGCTTACTGTTCTTATTGGCAAGTTAGTCATCTTAGAGAGTGTATAGCTGCATTAGATCTTGTTTGTTTTAGTAATAAAGTACAATTTTAATCAGTTCTTTCTTTTTGACTCTGGGGACTTTTTTAGCACATGTTACATCTTAACTTGAAAAGTTTAACGACAGAACAGTAAAAGCATGCACATCATGTTCTTTAAGTCTTGATGTGATGTTTGGCAATCTTAAAAGGACTATAATCTTCCTAGAACTCATGCACTGCAGTATGGAGGTTCAGTGTCATCTGTTGTCTTTAAACGCTTGGAAATGAGAAACTGATTCCACACAGAAGAAAGGTGTTAAAACAGGACAATAAAAGCTAGAGCATCATGCTTACTGTTTTTATTGGCAAGTTAGTCATCTTAGAGAGTGTATAGCTGCATTAGATCTTGTTTGTTTTAGTAATAAAGTACAATTTTAATCAGTTCTTTCTTTTTGACTCTGGGGACTTTTTTAGCACATGTTACATCTTAACTTGAAAAGTTTAACGACAGAACAGTAAAAGCATGCACATCATGTTCATTAAGTCTTCATGTGATGATTGCCAATCTTAAAAGGACTATAATCTTCCTAGAACTCATGCACTGCAGTATGGAAGTTCAGTGTCATCTATTGTCTTTAAACGCTTGGAAATGAGAAACTGATTCCACACAGAAGAAAAGTGTTAAAACAGGACAATAAAAGCTAGAACTTCAAGCTTACTGTTCTTATTAGCAAGTTAGTCATCTTAGAGACTGTATAGCTGCATTAGATCTTGTTTGTTTTAGTAATAAATTACAATTTTAATCAGTTCTTTCTTTTTGACTCTGGGGACTTTTTTTAGCACATGTTACATCTTACCTTGAAAAGTTTAACGACAGAACAGTAAAAGCATGCATATCATGTGTTCTTTAAGTCTTAATGTGATGTTTGGCAATCTTAAAAGGACTATAATCTTCCTAGAACTCATCCACTGCGGTATGGAAGTTCAGTGACATCTGTTGTCTTTAAACGCTTGGAAATGAGAAACTGATTCCACACAGAAGAAAAGTGTTAAAACAGGACAGTAAAAGCTAGAGCATCAAGCTTACTGTTCTTATTGGCAATTTAGTCATCTTAGAGCCTGTATAGCTGCATTAGATCTTGTTTGTTTTAGTAATAAAGTACAATTTTTAATCAGTTCTTTTTTTTTGACTCTGGGGACTTTTTTAGCACATGTTACATCTTAACTTGAAAAGTTTAACGACAGAACAGTAAAAGCATGCACATCATGTTCATTGAGTCTTGAAGTGATGTTTGGCAATCTTAAAAGGACTATAATCTTCCTAGAACTCATGCACTGCAGTAGGGAAGTTCAGTGTCATCTATTGTCTTTAAACGCTTGGAAATGAGAAACTGATTCCACACAGAAGAAAGGTGTTAACACAGGACAGTAAAAGCTAGAGCATCAAGCTTACTGTTCTTATTGGCAAGTTAGTCATCTTAGAGACTGTATAGCTGCATTGAATCTTGTTTGTTTTAGTAATAAAGTACAATTTTAATCAGTTCTTTCTTTTTGACTCTGGGGACTTTTTTAGCACATGTTACATCTTAACTTGAAAAGTTTAACAACAGAACAGTAAAAGCATGCACATCATGTTCTTTAAGTCTTGATGTGATGTTTAGCAATCTTAAAAGGACTATAATCTTCCTAGAACTCATGCACTGCAGTATGGAAGTTCGGTGTCATCTGTTGTCTTTAAACGCTTGGAAATGAGAAACTGATTCCACACAGAAGAAAAGTGTTAAAACAGGACAGTAAAAGCTAGAGCATCAAGCTTACTGTTCTTATTAACAAGTTAGTCATCTTAGAGAGTGTATAGCTGCATTAGATCTTGTTTGTTTTAGTAATAAAGTACAATTTTAGTCATTTCTTTCTTTTTTGACTCTGGGGACTTTTTTAGCATGTGTTTTATCTTAACTTGAAAAGTTTAACGACAGAACAGTAAAAGCATCCACATCATGTTCTTTAAGTCTTGAAGTGATGTTTGGCAATCTTAAAAGGACTATAATCTTCCTAGAAATCATGCACTGCAGTATGGAAGTTCAGTGTCATCTGTTGTCTTTAAACGCTTGGAAATGAGAAACTGATTCCACACAGAAGACAAGTGTTAAAACAGGACAGTAAAGCTAGAGCATCAAGCTTACTGTTCTTATTGGCAAGTTAGTCATCTTAGAGAGTGTATAGCTGCATTAGATCTTGTTTGTTTTAGTAATTAAGTACAATTTTAATCAGTTCTTTCTTTTTTGACTCTGGGGACTTTTTTAGCACATGTTACATCTTAACTTGAAAGGTTTAACGACAGAACAGTAAAAGCATGCACATCATGTTCTTTAAGTCTTGATGTGATGTTTGGCAAACTTAAAAGGACTATAATCTTCCTAGGACTCATGCACTGCAGTATGGAAGTTCAGTGTCATCTGTTGTCTTTAAACGCTTGGAAATGAGAAACTGATTCCACACAGAAGAAAAGTGTTAAAACAGGACAGTAAAAGCTAGAGCATCAAGCTCACTGTTCTTATTGGCAAGTTAGTCATCTTATAGACTGTATAGCTTCATTAGATCTTGTTTGTTTTAGTAATAAAGTACAATTTTAATCAGTTCTTTCTTTTTTGACTCTGGGGACTTTTTTAGCACATGTTACATCTTACCTTGAAAAGTTTAACGACAGAGCAGTAAAAGCATGCACATCATGTTCTTTAAGTCTTAATGTGATGTTTGGCAATCTTAAAAGGACTATAATCTTCCTAGAACTCATCCACTGCAGTATGGAAGTTCAGTGACATCTGTTGTCTTTAAACGCTTGGAAATGAGAAACTGATTCCACACAGAAGAAAAGTGTTAAAACAGGACAGTAAAAGCTAGTGCATCAAGCTTACTGTTCTTATTGGCAAGTTAGTCATCTTAGAGACTGTATAGCTGCATTAGATCTTGTTTTAGTAATAAAGTACAATTTTAATCAGTTCTTTCTTTTTGATTCTGGGGACTTCTTTAGCACATGTTACATCTTAACTTGAAAAGTTTAACGACAGAACAGTAAAAGCATGCACATCATGTTCATTAAGTCTTGATGTGATGATTGGCAATCTTAAAAGGACTATAATCTTCCTAGAACTCATGCACTGCAGTATGGAAGTTCAGTGTCTTCTGTTGTCTTTAAGCGCTTGGAAATGAGAAACTGATTCCACACAGAAGAAAAGTGTTAAAACAGGACAATAAAAGCTAGAACTTCAATTTTACTGTTCTTATTGCCAAGTTAGTCATCTTAGAGAGTGTATAGCTGCATTAGATCTTGTTTAATTTAGTAATAAAGTACAATTTTAATCAGTTCTTTCTTTTGACTCTGGGGACTTTTTTAGCATGTGTTTTATCTTAACTTGAAAAATTTAACGACAGAACAGTAAAAGCATGCACATCATGTTCTTTAAGTCTTGATGTGATGTTTGGCAATCTTAAAAGGACTATAATCTTCTGAGAACTCATGCACTGCAGTATGGAAGTTCAGTGTCATCTGTTGTCTTTAAACGCTTGGAAATGAGAAACTGATTCCACACAGAAGAAAGGTGTTAAAACAGGACAGTAAAAGCTAGAGCATCATGCTTACTGTTCTTATTGGCAAGTTAGTCATCTTAGAGAGTGTATAGCTGCATTAGATCTTGTTTGTTTTTGTAATAAAGTACAATTTTAATCAGTTCTTTCTTTTTGACTCTAGGGACTTTTTTAGCACATGTTACATCTTAACTTGAAAAGTTTAACGACAGAACAGTAAAAGCATGCACATCATGTTCATTAAATCTTGATGTGATGATTGGCAATCTTAAAAGGACTATAATCTTCCTAGAACTCCTGCACTGCAGTATGGAAGTTCAGTGTCATCTGTTGTCTTTAAACGCTTGGAAATGAGAAACTGATTCCACCCAGAAGAAAAGTGTTAAAACAGGACAATAAAGCTAGAACTTCAAGCTTACTGTTCTTATTAGCAAGTTAGTCATCTTTGAGAGTGTATAACTGCATTAGATCTTGTTTGTTTTAGTAATAAAGTACAATTTTAATCAGTTCTTTTTTTTTTGACTCTGGGGACTTTTTTAGCACATGTTACATCTTAACTTGAAAAGTTTAACGACAGAACAGTAAAAGCATGCACATCATGCTCTTTAAGTCTTGAAGTGATGTTTGGCAATCTTAAAAGGACTATAATCTTCCTAGAACTCATGCACTGCAGTATGGAAGTTCAGTGTCATCTGTTGTCTTTTAAACGCTTGGAAATGAGAAACTGATTCCACACAGAAGAAAAGTGCTAAAACAGGACAGTAAAAGCTAGAGCATCAAGCTTACTTTTCTTATTGGCAAGTTAGTCATCTTAGGGACTGTATAGCTGCATTAGATCTTGTTTGTTTTAGTAATAAAGTACAATTTTAATCAGTTCTTTCTTTTTGACTCTGGGACTTTTTTAGCACATGTTACATCTTAACTTGAAAAGTTTAACGACAGAACAGTAAAAGCATGCACATCATGTTCATTAAGTCTTGATGTAATGATTGGCAATCTTAAAAGGACTATAATCTTCCTAGAACTCATGCACTGCAGTATGGAAGTTCAGTGTCATCTGTTGTCTTTAAAACGCTTGGAAATGAGAAACTGATTCCACACAGAAGAAAAGTGTTAAAACAGGACAGTAAAAGCTAGAGCATCAGGCTTACTGTTCTTATTGGCAAGTTAGTCATCTTAGAGAGTGTATAGCTGCATTAGATCTTGTTTAATTTAGTAATAAAGTACAATTTTAATCAGTTCTTTCTTTTTGACTCTGGGGACTTTTTTAGCACATGTTACATCTTAACTTGAAAAGTTTAACGACAGAACAGTAAAGCATGCACATCATGTTCTTTAAGTCTTGAAGTGATGTTTGGCAATCTTAAAAGGACTATAATCTTCCTAGACCTCATGCACTGCAGTATGGAAGTTCAGTGTCATCTGTTGTCTTTAAACGCTTGGAAATGAGAAACCGATTCCACACAGAAGAAAAGTGTTAAAACAGGACAGTAAAAGCTAGAGCATCAAGCTTACTGTACTTATTGGCAAGTTAGTCATCTTAGAGACTGTATAGCGGCATTAGATCTTGTTTGTTTTAGTAATAAAGTACAATTTTAATCAGTTCTTTCTTTTTGACTCTGGGGACTTTTTTTTAGCACATGTTACATCTTAACTTGAAAAGTTTAACGACAGAACAGTAAAAGCATGCACATCATGTTCTTTAAGTCTTGATGTGATGTTTGGCAATCTAAAAAGGACTATAATCTTACTAGAACTCATGCACTGCAGTATGGAAGTTCAGTGTCATCTGTTGTCTTTAAACGCTTGGAAATGAGAAACTGATTCCACACAGAAGACAAGTGTTAAACAGGACAGTAAAAGCTAGAGCATCAAGCTTACTGTTCTTATTGGCAAGTTAGTCATCTTAGAGACTGTATAGCTGCATTAGATCTTGTTTGTTTTAGTAATAAAGTACAATTTTAATCAGTTTTTTCTTTTTGACTCTGGGGACTTTTTTAGCACATGTTACATCTTAACTTGAAAAGTTTTAACGACAGAACAGTAAAAGCATGCACATCATGTTCTTTAAGTCTTGATGTGATGTTTGGCAATCTTAAAAGGACTATAATCTCCTAGAACTCATGCACTGCAGTATGGAAGTTCAGTGTCATCTGTTGTCTTTAAACGCTTGGAAATGAGAAACTGATTCCACACAGAAAAAAAGTGTTAAAACAGGACAGTAAAAGCTAGAGCATCAAGCTTACTGTTCTTATTGGCAAGTTAGCCATCTTAGAGAGTGTATAGCTGCATTAGATCTTGTTTGTTTTAGCAATAAAGTACAATTTTAATCATTTCTTTCTTTTTGACTCTGGGGACTTTTTTAGCATGTGTTTTATCTTAACTTGAAGAGTTTAACGACAGAACAGTAAAAGCATGCACATCATGTTCTTTAAGTCTTAATGTGATGTTTGGCAATCTCAAAAGGACTATAATCTTCCTAGAACTCATCCACTGCAGTATGGAAGTTCAGTGTCATCTGTTGTCTTTAAACGCTTTGAAATGAGAAACTGATTCCACACAGAAGAAAAGTGTTAAAACAGGACAGTAAAAGCTAGAGCACCAAGCTTACTGTTCTTATTGGCAAGTTAGTCATCTTAGAGACTGTATAGCTGCATTAGATCTTGTTTGTTTTAGTAATAAAGTACAATTTTAATCAGTTCTTCTTTTTGACTCTGGGGACTTTTTTAGCACATGTTACATCTTAACTTGAAAAGTTTAACGACAGAACAGTAAAAGCATGAACATCATGTTCATTAAGTCTTGATGTGATGTTTGGCAATCTTAAAAGGACTATAATCTTCCTTGAACTCATGCACTGCAGTATGGAAGTTCAGTGTCATCTATTGTCTTTAAACGCTTGGAAAATGATAAACTGATTCCACACAGAAGAAAAGTGTTAAAACAGGACAGTAAAAGCTAGAGCATCAAGCTTACTGTTCCTATTGGCAAGTTAGTCATCTTAGAGAGTGTATAGCTGCATTAGATCTTGTTTGTTTTAGTAATAAAGTACAATTTTAATCATTTCTTTCTTATTGACTCTGGGGACTTTTTTAGCATGTGTTTTATCTTAACTTTGAAAAGTTTAACGACAGAACAGTAAAAGCATGCACAATCATGTTCTTTAAGTCTTGATGTGATGTTTGGCAATCTTAAAAGGACTATAATCTTCTTAGAACTCATGCACTGCAGTATGGAAGTTCAGTGTCATCTGTTGTCTTCAAACGCTTGGAAATGAGAAACTGATTCCACACAGAAGAAAAGTGTTAAAACAGGACAGCAAAAGCTAGAGCATCAAGCTTACTGTTCTTATTGGCAAGTTAGTCATCTTAGAGACAGTATAGCTGCATTAGATTTTGTTTGTTTTAGTAATAAAGTACAATTTTAATCAGTTCTTTCTTTTTGACTCTGGGGACTTTTTAGCACATGTTACATCTTAACTTGAAAAGTTTAACGACAGAACAGTAAACGCATGCACATCATGTTCTTTAAGTCTTGATGTGATGTTTGGCAATCTTAAAGGGACTATAATCTTCCTAGAACTCATGCACTGCAGTATGGAAGTTCAGTGTCATCTGTTGTCTTTAAACGCTTGGAAATGAGAAACTGATTCCAACAGAAGACAAGTGTTAAAACAGGACAGTAAAAGCTAGAGCATCAAGCTTACTGTTCTTATTGGCAAGTTAGTCATCTTAGAGAGTATATAGCTGCATTAGATCTTGTTTGTTTTAGTAATAAAGTACAATTTTAATCAGTTCCTTCTTTTTGACTCTGGGGACTTTTTTAGCACATGTTACATCTTAACTTGAAAAGTTTAACGACAGAACAGTAAAAGCATGCACATCATGTTCTTTAAGTCTTAATGTGGTGTTTGGCAATCTTAAAAGGACTATAATCTTCCTAGAACTCATGCACTGCAGTATGGAAGTTCAGTGTCATCTATTGTCTTTAAACGCTTGGAATTGAGAAACTGATTCCACACAGAAGAAAAGTGTTAAAACAGGACAATAAAAGCTAGAACTTCAAGCTTACTGTTCTTATTAGCAAGTTAGTCATCTTAAAGAGTGTATAACTGCATTAGATCTTGTTTGTTTTAGTAATAAAGTACAATTTTAATCAGTTCTTTCTTTTTGACTCTGGGGACTTTTTTAGCACATATTACATCTTAACTTGAAAAGTTTAACGACAGAACAGTAAAAGCATGCACATCATGTTCTTTAAGTCTTAATGTGATGTTTAGCAATCTTAAAAGGACTATAATCTTCCTAGAACTCATCCACTGCAGTATGGAAGTTCAGTGTCATCTGTAGTCTTTAAACGCTTGGAAATGAGAAACTGATTCCACACAGAAGAAAAGTGTTAAAACAGGACAGTAAAGCTAGAGCATCAAGCTTACTGTTCTTATTGGCAAGTTAGTCATCTTAGAGACTGTATAGCTGCATTAGATCTTGTTTAATTTAGTAATAAAGTACAATTTTAATCAGTTCTTTCTTTTTGACTCTGGGGACTTTTTTAGCACGTGTTTTATCTTAACTTGAAAGTTTAACGACAGAACAGTAAAAGCATGCACATCATGTTCTTTAAGTCTTGATGTGATGTTTGGCAATCTTAAGGACTATAATCTTCCTAGAACTCATGCACTGCAGTATGGAAGTTCAGTGTCATCTGTTGTCTTTAAACGCTTGGAAATGAGAAACTGATTCCACAAGGAAGAAAAGTGTTAAAACAGGACAGTAAAAGCTAGAGCATCAAGCTTGCTTTTCTTATTGGCAAGTTAGTCATCTTAGAGAGTGTATAGCTGCATTAGATCTTGTTTGTTTTAGTAATAAAGTACAATTTTAATCATTTCTTTCTTTTTGACTCTGGGGACTTTTTTAGCATGTGTTTATCTTAACTTGAAAAGTTTAACGACAGAACAGTAAAAGCATGCACATCATGTTCTTTAAGTCTTGATGTGATGTTTGGCAATCTTAAAAGGACTATAATCTTCCAAGAACTCATGCACTGCAGTATGGAAGTTCAGTGTCATCTATTGTCTTTAAACGCTTGGAAATGAGAAACTGATTCCACACAGAAGAGAAGTGTTAAAACAGGACAGTAAAAGCTAGAGCATCAAGCTTACTGTTCTTATTAACAAGTTAGTCATCTTAGAGAGTGTATAGCTGCATTAGATCTTGTTTGTTTTAGTAATAAAGTACAATTTTAATCAGTTCTTTCTTTTTGCCTCTGGGGACTTTTAGCACATGTTACATCTTAACTTGAAAAGTTTAACGACAGAACAGTAAAAGCATACACATCATGTTCTTTAAGTCTTGATGTGATGTTTGGCAATCTTAAAAGGACTATAATCTTAGTAGAACTCATGCACTGCAGTATGGAAGTTCAGTGTCATCTATTTGTCTTTAAACGCTTGGAAATGAGAAACTGATTCCACACAGAAGAAAAGTGTTAAAACAGGACAGTAAAAGCTAGAGCATCAAACTTACTTTTCTTATTGGCAAGTTAGTCATCTTAGAGAGTGTATAGCTGCATTAGATCTTGTTTGTTTTAGTAATAAAGTACAATTTTAATCAGTTCTTTTTTTTTGACTCTGGGGACTTTTTTAGCACATGTTACATCTTAACTTGAAAAGTTTAGCGACAGAACAGTAAAAGCATGCACATCATGTTCATTAAGTCTTGATGTGATAATTGGCAATCTTAAAAGGACTATAATCTTCATAGAACTCATGCACTGCAGTATGGAAGTTCAGTGTCATCTGTTGTCTTTAAACGCTTGGAAATGAGAATCTGATTTCACACAGAAGAAAAGTGTTAAAACAGGACAGTAAAAGCTAGAGCATCAAGCTTACTTTTCTTATTGGCAAGTTAGTCATCTTAGAGAGTGTATAGCTGCATTAGATCTTGTTTGTTTTGGTAATAAAGTACAATTTTAATCATTTCTTTCTTTTTGACTCTGGGGACTTTTTTTTTTTTTTTTTTATCTTAACTTGAAAAGTTTAACGACAGAACAGTAAAAGCATGCACATCATGTGCTTTAAGTCTTGATGTGATGTTTGGCAATCTTAAAAGGACTATAATCTTCCTAGAACTCATGCACTGCAGTATGGAAGTTCAGTGTCATCTATTGTCTTTAAACCCTTGGAAATGAGAAACTGATTCCACACAGAAGACAAGTGTTAAACAGGACAGTAAAAGCTAGAGCATCAAGCTAACTTTTCTTATTGGCAAGTTAGTCATCTTAGAGAGTGTATAGCTGCATTAGATCTTGTTTGTTTTAGTAATAAAGTACAATTTTAATCAGTTCTTTCTTTTGACTCTAGGGACTTTTTTAGCACATGTTACATCTTAACTTGAAAAGTTTAACGACAGAACAGTAAAAGCATGCACATCATGTTCATTAAGTCTTGATGTGATGATTGGCAATCTTAAAAGGATTATAATCTTCCTAGAACTCATGCACTGCAGTATGGAGGTTCAGTGTCATCTGTTGTCTTTAAACGCTTGGAAATGAGAAACTGATTCCACACAGAAGAAAAGTGTTAAAACAGGACAGTAAAAGCTAAAGCATCAGCTTACTGTTCTTATTGGCAAGTTAGTCATCTTAGAGAGTGTATAGCTGCATTAGATCTTGTTTGTTTTAGTAATAAGTACAATTTTAATCAGTTCTTTCTTTTTGACTCTGGGGACTTTTTTTAGCACATGTTACATCTTAACTTGAAAAGTTTAACGACAGAACAGTAAAGCATGCACATCATGTTCTTTAAGTCTTGATGTGATGTTTGGCAATCTTAAAAGGACTATAATCTTCCCAGAACTCATGCACTGCAGTATGGAAGTTCAGTGTCATCTGTTGTCTTTAAACGCTTGGAAATGGGAAGCTGATTCCACACAGAAGAAAAGTGTTAAAACAGGACAGTAAAAGCTAGAGCATCAAGCTTACTTTTCTTATTGGCAAGTTAGTCATCTTAGAGAGTGTATAGCTGCATTAGATCTTGTTTGATTTAGTAATAAAGTACAATTTTAATCAGTTCTTTCTTTTTGACTCTGGGGACTTTTTTAGCACATGTTACATCTGAACTTGAAAAGTTTAACGACAGAACAGTAAAAGCATGCACATCATGTTCTTAAAGTCTTGATGTGATGTTTGGCAATCTTAAAAGGACTATAATCTTCCGAGAACTCATGCACTGCAGTATGGAAGTTCAGTGTCATCTATTGTCTTTAAACGCTTGGAAATGATAAACTGATTCCACACAGAAGAAAAGTGTTAAAACAGGACAGTAAAAGCTAGAGCATCAAGCTTACTTCTCTTATTGGCAAGTTAGTCATCTTAGAGACAGTATAGCTGCATTAGATCTTGTTTGATTTAGTAATAAAGTACAATTTTAATCAATTCTTTCTTTTTGACTCTGGGGACTTTTTTAGCACATGTTACATCTTAACTTGAAAAGTTTAACGACAGAACAGTAAAAGCATGCACATCATGTTCTTAAAGTCTTGATGTGATGTTTAGCAATCTTAAAAGGACTATAATCTTCCTAGAACTCATGCACTGCAGTATGGAAGTTCAGTGTCATCTATTGTCTTTAAACGCTTGGAAATGAGAAACTGATTCCACACAGAGAAAAGTGTTAAAACAGGACAGTAAAAGCTAGAGCATCGAGCTTACTTTTCTTATTGGCAAGTTAGTCATCTTAGAGAGTGTATAGCTGCATTAGATCTTGTTTGTTTTAGTAATAAAGTACAATTTTAATCATTTCTTTCTTTTTGACTCTGGGGACTTTTTTAATATGTGTTTTATCTTATATATTGAAAAGTTTAACGACAGAACAGTAAAAGCATGCACATCATGTTCTTTAAGTCTTGATGTGATGTTTGGCAATCTTAAAAGGACTATAATCTTCCTAGAACTCATGCACTGCAGTATGGAAGTTCAGTGTCATCCTATTGTCTTTAAACCCTTGGAAATGAGAAACTGATTCCACACAGAAGAAAAGTGTTAAAACAGGACAGTAAAAGCTAGAGCATCAAGCTTACTGTTCTTATTGGCAAGTTAGTCATCTTAGAGACTGTATAGCTGCATTAGATCTTGTTTGTTTTAGTAATAAAGTACAATTTTAATCAGTTCTTTCTTTTTGACTCTGGGGACTTGTTTAGCACATGTTATATCTTAACTTGAAAAGTTTAACGACAGAACAGTAAAAGCATGCACATCATGTTCATTAAGTCTTGATGTGATGTTTGGCAATCTTAAAAGGACTATAATCTTCCTAGGGCTCATGCACTGCAGTATGGAAGTTCAGTGTCATCTGTTGTCTTTAAACGCTTGGAAATGAGAAACTGATTCCACACAGAAGACAAGTGTTAAACAGGACAGTAAAAGCTAGAGCATCAAGCTTACTGTTCTTATTGGCAAGTTAGTCATCTTAGAGACTGTATAGCTGCATTACATCTTGTTTGTTTTAGTAATAAAGTACAATTTTAATCATTTCTTTCTTTTTGACTCTGGGGACTTTTTTAGCACATGTTACATCTTAACTTGAAAAGTTTAACGACAGAACAGTAAAAGCATGCACATCATGTTCTTAAAAGTCTTGATGTGATGTTTGGCAATCTTAAAAGGACTATAATCTTCCTAGAACTCATGCACTGCAGTATGGAAGTTCAGTGTCATCTGTTGTCTTTAACGCTTGGAAATGAGAAACTGATTCCACACAGAAGAAAAGTGTTAAAACAGGACAGTAAAAGCTAGAGCATCAAGCTTACTGTTCTTATTGGCAAGTTGGTCATCTTAGAGACTGTATAGCTGCATTAGATCTTGTTTGTTTTAGTAATAAGTACAATTTTAATCAGTTCTTTCTTTTTGACTCTGGGGACTTTTTTAGCACATGTTACATCTTAACTTGAAAAGTTTAACGACAGAGCAGTAAAAGCATGCACATCATGTTCATTAAGTCTTGATGTGATGATTGGCAATCTTAAAAGGACTGTAATCTTCCTAGAACTCATGCACTGCAGTATGGAAGTTCAGTGTCATCTGTTGTCTTTAAGCGCTTGGAAATGAGAAACTGATTCCACACAGAAGAAAAGTGTTAAAACAGGACAGTAAAAGCTAGAGCATCAAGCTTACTTTTCTTATTGGCAAGTTAGTCATCTTAGAGAGTGTATAGCTGCATTTAGATCTTGTTTGTTTTAGTAATAAAGTACAATTTTAATCATTTCTTTCTTTTTGACTCTGGGGACTTTTTTAGCATGTGTTTTATCTTAACTTGAAAAGTTTAACGACAGAACAGTAAAAGCATGCACATCATGTTCTTTAAATCTTGAAGTGATGTTTGGCAATCTTAAAAGGACTATAATCTTCCTAGAACTCATGCACTGCAGTATGGAAGTTCAGTGTCATCTGTTGTCTTTAAACGCTTGGAAATGAGAAACTGATTCACACAGAAGACAAGTGTTAAAACAGGACAGTAAAAGCTAGAGCATCAAGCTTACTTTTCTTATTGGCAAGTTAGTCATCTTAGAGAGTGTATAGCTGCATTTAGATCTTGTTTGTTTTAGTAATAAAGTACAATTTTAATCATTTCTTTCTTTTTGACTCTGGGGACTTTTTTAGCATATGTTTTATCTTAACTTGAAAAGTTTAACGACAGAACAGTAACAGCATGCACATCATGTTCTTTAAGTCTTGATGTGATGTTTGGCAATCTTAAAAGGACTATAATCTTCCTAGAACTCATACGCTGCAGTATGGAAGTTCAGTGTCATCTGTTGTCTTTAAACGCTTGGAAATGAGAAACTGATTCCACACAGAAGAAAAGTGTTAAAACAGGACAGGAAAAGCTAGAGCATCAAGCTTACTGTTCTTATTGGCAAGTTAGTCATCTTAGAGAGTGTAAAGCTGCATTAGATCTTGTTTGTTTTAGTAATAAAGTACAATTTTAATCAGTTCTTTCTTTTTGACTCTGGGGACTTTTTTAGCACATGTTACATCTTAACTTGAAAAGTTTATTGACAGAACAGTAAAAGCATGCACATCATGTTCATTAAGTCTTGATGTGATGATTGGCAATCTTAAAGGGACTATAATCTTCCTAGAACTCATGCACTGCAGTATGGAAGTTCAGTGTCATCTATTGTCTTTAAACCCCTGGAAAATGAGAAACTGATTCCACACAGAAGAAAAGTGTTAAAACAGGACAGTAAAAGCTAGAGCATCAAACTTACTGTTCTTACTGGCAAGTTAGTCATCTTAGAGAGTGTATAGCTGCATTAGATCTTGTTTGTTTTAGTAATAAAGTACAATTTTAATCAGTTCTTTCTTTTGACTCTAGGGACTTTTTTAGCACATGTTACATCTTAACTTGAAAAGTTTAACGACAGAACAGTAAAAGCATGCACATCATGTTCATTAAGTCTTGATGTGATGATTGGCAATCTTAAACGGACTATAATCTTCCTAGAACTCATGCACTGCAGTATGGAAGTTCAGTGTCATCTATTGTCTTTAAAGCCTTGGAAATGAGAAACTGATTCCACACAGAAGAAAAGTGTTAAAACAGGACAGTAAAAGCTAGAGCATCAAGCTTACTGTTCTTATTGGCAAGTTAGTAATCTTAGAGACTGTATAGCTGCATTAGATCTTGTTTGTTTTAGTAATAAAGTACAATTTTAATCAGTTCTTTCTTTTTTACTCTGGGGACTTTTAGCACATGTTACATCTTAACTTGAAAAGTTTAACGACAGAACAGTAAAAGCATGCACATCATGTTCTTTAAGTCTTGAAGTGATGTTGGGCAATCTTAAAAGGACTATAATCTTCCTAGAACTCATGCACTGCAGTATGGAAGTTCAGTGTCATCTGTTGTCTTTCGACGCTTGGAAATGAGAAACTGATTCCACACAGAAGAAAAGTGTTAAAACAGGACAGTAAAAGCTAGAGCATCAAGCTTACTGTTCTTATTGGCAAGTTAGTCGGCTTAGAGACTGTATAGCTGCATTAGATCTTGTTTGTTTTAGTAATAAAGTACAATTTTAATCAGTTCTTTCTTTTTGACTCTGGGGACTTTTTTAGCATATGTTTCATCTTAACTTGAAAAGTTTAACGACAGAACAGTAAAAGCATGCACATCATGTTCTTTAAGTCTTGATGTGATGTTTGGCGATCTTAAAAGGACTATAATCTTCCTAGAACTCATGCACTGCAGTATGGAAGTTCAGTGTCATCTATTGTCTTTAATCGCTTGGAAATGAGAAACTGATTCCACACAGAAGAAAAGTGTTAAAACAGGACAGTAAAAGCTAGAGCATCAAGCTTACTGTTCTTATTGGCAAGTTAGTCATCTAGAGACTGTATAGCTGCATTAGATCTTGTTTGTTTTAGTAATAAAGTACAATTTTAATCAGTTCTTTCTTTTTGACTCTGGAGACTTTTTTAGCACATGTTACATCTTAACTTGAAAAGTTTAACGACAGAACAGTAAAAGCATGCACATCATGTTCATTAAGTCTTGATGTGATGTTTGGCAATCTTAAAAGGACTATGATCTTCCTAGGACTCATGCACTGCAGTATGGAAGTTCAGTGTCA
>SRMA01026346.1:6290-36381 GCA_007224835.1 Danionella cerebrum
AATTATTTATATATTTTATCATTTGGATTAAAATATCAATAGAAATCGCCAGATTTAACCTCTTAAGCCCGAGAGTCCCCGGTACCGGGGACTTGCCCCCTTGTGCGTTACATTTTCACTCATAGCTCACGAACCCTGAGAATAACCCACACATATTAAATACTGTTGTGTTCAGCGGAAACTCCTCTAAAAACGTATCTAATTCAATTTCATATCCGTTAACCACAGCTCGAACGCCATGCAAATAAACAACAACATGTCCGGAGTATAATTCATGACCACGTTTTTGTTTATGTGCGATGTGTATCCACAATATAAACGGAAACACCAAAACCATTACATTAAATGAAAGCCAACAACCAGCTGAAGCCAGTGATATGCAACTCATTAACATTGCATGAAGTATTTCAGAGCAGGGAGCGAAAGTTCCACGAAAAAACGCCAGCGAAAACCAAGCAAGCATGTAAATCTTGTCTTACCTTTGCCGTTTTTTTCAACAAAAAGTTATTTCCATAGCGATAAAAGTCGTTTGTTGTTATGTCCGGTCGATAGCTTCGCGGAAACTCCATTTTAGATTTTTTTTGTTGCTCCGTGGCGTCATGACGTCACCAAATATGGAATGACTCCCCGTGCGTAAGAGGTGGTCTCTCCGCGCTGCGCGTCGTGTGATTTGTTGGCGATCCCGTCAGTCTCAAAATGGTTGATCTCATTGGCTTCCTCAGAATCAGAGCTTTCCAGCGATATATAGAGCTCCCGGATTGGACAGATGGTCGGGGGGTAGGGACACGCAGAAGCTCGACGTAAAAGCGTTTGTGAGTAAAAGGTTTCCAAAAGCGCAGCAAGATGGGGTAAATGAGCTTCCACCTCCCTTTTACAGCGTTTCTTTAGGAGTTTTTTTTTGCTGAAATCATGTCCCGTAAGCAAGAAAAGAAGACTATGAACGTAGCTGAAGCTTTGGACAAGATTTTTTCCATATTTCAATTATTGTGCCAAATTGTGCCAAACTGTGCCAACATGGATTACGCCTGAACTTTGTTCAATCAAAACCTTTACAGAATATTAGTTTCTTGTAGTATGAACACCAAACTTGCTACAGATGTCCTTGACATGTAGTGGTTACAATTGATTGTGTTTATTTGCTTCGTTATAAGTAAAATAAGGAGATATTGGAGGAAACATGTGTTTTTTTTTAGGCGGAGTTCATTTTTGGCCATTCCAACATCAATTACTCTTACTCAGTGTTCTTGACTGTCAAATTAACTCATTCACACCACTCCTCAAGAACCTATCTTCATTTTGATACCAAGATTTGCAGTTTAGGCCTTGTAAAAGCTGAGAAATGCCTTAAAAAGTAAAAGTATAGTATTTTCGGAAAATAGGCCTCAGGGCTTAAGAGGTTAAGTTAGTTCAGTCAGATGCGTTGACTGTAAGTCTACTGAAAAATGGATCACTTTCTGAAGAGAAAAGCTAATGACCGGCCCATAATGCAATCTAAGCGCCTAAGCATCTAAGCGCGTGTAGAGAAAATATGATGGTGAATACATTACATTTGTTTAATAAATGCGGGTTCTGAGGCAACACCAAAAAATTTATCAAATGAGGCACTAAAGCCATCAAAGCTGCAGAGACATTTGGCCTCAAAACACCCGGCTGCATCAGGAAGCCAAAAGAATGTTTTTGGTGTGAAAAGTTGGAGTTCTCACTCAACAAAAAGCCTTAACCTTTGTATCCACACAATCTAAAGTGATGGTTGTTACATCGTAGTTAATTGGAAATTTGGATGTTCGATGCATCACTAGTATATATAACGTTTTTAAGTGAAAAAGGTTGAGAACCCCTGGTGTAGAGGACAGTGAACACAACATGTATTGGGAGCAGTTGCAGAAGTGGACCTGGGTTTGAGTTGACCTCTAACCCAGTGGACCTGGGTCATTTCTTGGGCATCCCCCTCTCTAACCCAATTCACTTCCTTTTACTTTCCAATCAGTTGGTAAAGGGTAAAAAGCCTCCTCTCAAAACGACTTTCTGCCCCACCCCTTCCTATCCCTTCGGGTTTCCGTAGGACACTTCAAAATACTGTGAATAATTATAAATCCAAATCTAGATTTTCAGTAAGCAACACATATGCTGCATGCAATCACACTTCGAAGTAGACATCTCATTTAGTGCAGAATAGTAGAAAGAATCTGTTGTTTAATCAACAATCCATTCCAGGAAATAAAGTTGAGTATGCCGCTAAATTCCATGATGATCATCAAATGAAAACTACTAGTTGAAGACCGGGATGTAATCATTTTGTGATAGTTCATTTTTATTTCCCTTATATCAGAGTGAGCTCCAATATCTGCTATAATAATATAATATGTGTGTTTGTTACCATAAAACCATATTAAACCATTTGACCTATTCTGGCCCTAGGTAACAGACAGCGGTCGACCACCATTGGTCTCTTCGGCTTATGTGAGCGTTCGCTTGATCGAGGAAAGCATCTACCCTCCTTCTATTCTTCCACTGGACATCTTTATCACCACAGCAACGGATGAATATTCAGGTGGAGTCCTGGGAAAAATCCATGCCACTGATCAGGATGTGTATGACACCCTAACTTACAAACTTGCCCCAGATAACTCATCGACCACTGAACACTCTGGCCTGTTCTCTGTGTCTCCTGCGGATGGGAAACTTGTGGCTCGTGGAAATCTAGATGCTGGTCAGTACGTCTTGAATGTTACAGTAACGGATGGTCACTTTACTGCAGCTGCACGGGTCAATATTCACGTACGACAGGCGACAGCACAAGCGCTCGAGAACTCCATAGCTGTACGCTTCTCTGCGATAGCACCTGAGGAGTTTATTGGGGATTACTGGCGCAACTTCCTGCGGGCCTTACGGAACATCGCTGGTGTTAGAAGAGGAGATGTTCAGTTGGTCAGCTTGCAACCTGCTGCTGATGCATCTGGAGACCTTGAAGTTCTTCTGGCTCTTGAAAGATCAGGAAGTCCATTCCAGCCTCAGGAAGTGTTGTACAGGAAGCTCAACGCCTCAGTCGGAGTTATCGAAGAGATGACCGGAGTGCGGATTTTGAGAGTTGTGAAGAAACTCTGTGCTGGTTTGGACTGTCCTCTCAGCTACTGTCAAGAGACTGTGTCCTTGGAGACGGGAGCAGTGTCGGCTTATAGCACAGCCAGGATTAGTTTTGTTACGCCACGTCACATGCGCACAGCTAAATGTCTCTGTGAAGGTAAAAATATAAACTATAATACCACTTTTTGAAGTGTTCTCCTGGTGCAATGTTACATTTACCCCTTTTTGTGTGATTGTAGGAGCTGAGTGTCCCGTGCTCAGCAAACTCTGTGAAGGAAACCCATGTCCTGATGGTATGGAGTGTGTAGAAGACCCCACACACACCAAATTCAGATGCGTGTGTCCTCAAGGAACACAAGACGAGTGTTCTGGTAAGTATTACCATTTGTAAAGCTTTTTTTAACTTCAATGAATGCACTTTCAGTTAAAAGCCAATTCTATTGGTACTAAATTTAGCTCATCCTTTAGCCAACGACTGAGAATGCCAGTGTGTCCTAATAGAAGTATATAAACATTTTTGAGAGTTTTGAGGGCTTAGATTTGTAGGTTTAGGGAATAAAGGGTCAATAGTTGTCCCTTTAAACAATCAAAAAATCATTTTAATTGGTTCATGTATTTTTTTCGTATGCTTTGCAGCTCTGTGTGAAAATATTTTTTTTTTTAAAAGAGAGGTTTGGGCAGTGAGGACCAGGAGATCTTGGGATTGCAAGAAGCAGGTTTCTTTAATTAGAAAGATACCCCTTCACTGCAGGCATCCAACAAGAACTCTAAACATTATTTCTTTGTATCTTATACACTGGGCAGCTTCTGAAGGCTGAGCTGAAAAGGAGGGGTCAAATCACAGAATGATCAGATAACCAAAGGTTGAAAATCAAGCAACACTTATAGGACTCTTGAGTTCTACCAGCCCCAAAGGGAAATGCCAGGAGATGGATTCGTAGAGGCAAAACATGTCTCTGGCACTTGGTCGCTTAGTAAAAAGTAGACGCTGTTAAACACAATCATTCAGTGTGCAATACCTTAAATGCCAAATACAATGTTAAACACAAAACCTTTTTAGCTGTTGTCAAATAGTAGGAAAAGAATAGCTTACTTTCAGATATATTTTCTTATTAATTTATTTATGGAATGATTGGAATTCCATTAGATA
Organism: Danionella cerebrum; assembly: GCA_007224835.1. NCBI lineage: Eukaryota > Metazoa > Chordata > Actinopteri > Cypriniformes > Danionidae > Danionella > Danionella cerebrum. The sequence goes on from SRMA01026346.1 coordinate 10,525, forward strand.
ACTTAAAGATTTCTATGAATTAAGATTTTTTTTTTTGTAGATTGTAGTGTCGATGCTGCATTTTATTTGCTCTCTTTGGATAGAGCTGGTTTTTTTGGAATTGTACGGTGAGAAAAACACACAACAACAAAAATCTGCCTTTATTTCAAATAGCATAAACTGGAAACAATGTTTCAAGAGTAGTCCAGAATTATAGACTATATAATAAATACATATCACCTCTACTCTAAACAACAAAGGGGTCTTGTAACGATAAATCAGCAAAACCAACTAGCCTCAAACCTTGTATTGTAAATATAGTAACATTTTATTACTCAGTTTGTGGTAAAGATTGATTTCTTGTAACAATATGGTGGACGTAATGTTTGATTAACAAGGTTCGGGAGGGGCATGTCATGTAATTCTGCCAATCACCAATGGCTGAACCCATTTAACTGATCTATGATGTCACATGAATGGAGCAGTCTATTACTCACTCACCCATTCTCTGGCCGTCTAGGCCTGGGTTATGCAAGAGCCCAAACCCATTCTCTCTTAGTACACTGTTATCATAACAGTTAATCATAACCCATTACAGAAGACTCTGGGAGCAAGGAGCAATATTTTTTCATTACAACACCCAAATGCATGAGCAAATTCCACATTCAATTATTCATTCATTCATCTTCTTTACCACTGATTCCGTTTCGGGGTCTCGGGGTCTGCTGCTCACTTCTGGCGAGATGGGTAATGAAAGGAGGTTATTTTTTCTATTCTTTGTTCACACTCTATCAGCTGAGGTTATTTTCAGCACCAGAAAATTCCCTTTCATTCCTTCAGAAAATGTGAGGGGATAAACAAATGCATAAAGCTTGATGATGAGATGAACTGATGACCTCCACACCTGTGAACTAATGGGAAATAGAGAAGAACCTAAGGGTTAAGGGAAATGTGGTGTGTTAATGATCATCTGCAGCTTCTCACTATTAAATCTACTACATGACCGTGATGACATCACTGGTTTTGTTTCTCGTGCTGCTGTAGATCTTCAGGCCTTAACTTTCAGTGGAAATGGATATGCCAGGTACAGACTTATGGAGAATGAAAATAAGGAAGAAATGAAGCTGTCCCTCAGACTGAGAACATTTTCTACCCATGCCACCGTCATGTACGCCAAAGGAACAGACTACAGCATCCTAGAGGTGAGTATTTACCCTTTATCCCCCTGATAATTCCTAAAAAAAGAAAAGAAAATAGAGAGCTAGTTGGTCTGGAGCTGGGAGAAGAGTGGAGGGCTTGTTCTCATAGATGTAGTTAGATTGAAAAGGCAAAAATAAATCATCCCTAGTTACAAAGGATTAATGCCTAGTTACAAAACCCTAGATATGGTATATGTAGATATTTATAATATGAATATTTATTATATTTAGTTGTTTTGTATTTGGCAGTGATTTGAAAAACAATCATGTACAAAGTCTAAGACTCTTGGATGGCCTTCATTTTTCTGTTGGAACAGCATATTACGATCAAAAGGGCAAGTGACTCTTAGCTGATTGATAACTGAAGTAAAGGGCATTGGTTTTTAACATTTTTTTCATTGACATTTGATATGGCAAACCTTGGTTAATAATAATGATAAGATTATAATTAGTAGTAGTATTTATTACCAACAACATCAACGAAGCATATATTGATATATTTCATGTATTGATGTTTTTATAAATGTAACATCAGTGTTGGTTTTTTTCATATTCAATATGAAATTTTTTTGTTTCATTTTCTAACATTAATACTTTTTATAGATCATAGATTAATTTTATATAACTATATTGCTGTAACACACGTAATATGTATTATTAGCTATTTGGAAATGAGTTTGAGCTGTGTATGTTGATGACCTAGTTACAGATGTTATATGCATTTTGTAATGTATATGAACAGCTTCAATGGTAAGAGATGATGTCCTTTGTTAATTCTAGTGAAGCCTTTGGTTGCCAGATAATAGTGATGGTAGAGTTCCCGCAGTGTCACAATACAGATAGATATAGTAGCTTAATTTACTTCATTAAACTAACAACCAAACAAAATGGTAAAAAAAAACTCAAAACAGACTGAAATTTGAGGAACGAGTAAAACAAACAAGTTTAACATTTAAATGTAAATTTCTCTTTGTTCTATGCTTTCACCATATTTTATTATTAAAACTTGGAGACACTACAGTTTAATTATGATGATACAATTGTATATTTTCCAGGAATAATAATACAATTTCTGAGTATTGTCTGTGTTGTTTGCAATATTTTAAACATCTGTGAATAACAATCCACAGAAAACAATTCCCTGGAGAAATCACCATAAAAGTCCACAGATTCTATGTGTACATAACAACTAAGTTTTTTGTCTCTTATATTTAATGATGGTTATAATAAAAAAACAGGGGTTTTGTATTGAGGCTGATTATTTGTCCTCTTTTACTTGCACAGTCTCTGCATGAAAGTGTGCACTGTATTGTTTCAGATTGTAAATGGCCGTCTTCAGTACAAGTTTGACTGCGGCAGTGGACCGGGTGTGGTGTCTGTTCACAGCACCCAGGTCAGTGATGGACAGTGGCACACAGTCTCCCTCGAAGTAGATGGTAACTATGCCAGACTGGTCCTAGATCAGGTCCACGCTGCATCAGGCAAAGCTCCAGGCACTCTCCGCACCCTCAATCTGGACACCAGCATGTTCTTTGGTGGTCATGTACGACCCACATCTGGCTCTGGAAGACTTGTGACCAATGGGTTACGAGGCTGCATGGATGGAATTGTGTTTAATGGCAGAGAGTTGCCACTGTCTCAAGGTGTTCACTCAGTGCTGGAAGAGTTGGTGGAGGCGACAGCTGGTTGTAGCTTGGCTCCTCTGGTCCAAGGCTGCTCCAGTAGCCCCTGCACCAATGGAGGCACGTGCTCATCTCTGCCTAATGGAGGTATGAAGTTGTGGGGTTTGAATGATTGTAATAGAGTCCGGTTTGAGCCGGAGTCATATACTGTTGTTCCTTCTTTGATGCAGGGTATTTCTGCAAGTGCACGGCTGCATTCATGGGCTCACACTGTGAACTTACCATCAGCCCCTGTGCCTCTAATCCTTGCCTCTATGGAGGGACATGCATCACACGAGGAGGAGACTTCTACTGTCAGTGCAGAGGACAATACTCCGGACAGAGGTGAGAGCGCATGGTCCATGTGAACCCAGAAGGGGTTCATCAAATGCTTAAGAAAGGTTTTAGTTGGTGTCTTGAAATATTGGTAACATTTATGATTATATTTATACATTCATAATGTCTTGAGTGTTGATTAGCTTCAATAATATGACGTTCTGAGGCTGGTTGAGGGGTTGAATCCCTAAACAGCCAAATGTGCTATAGGGGACAGTGAGCACAACATGTATTGAGAGCGGTTGCACAATTTCCCTGCCCAATTTTCATCCTGTGACTTTTTAATACTTTCACGTCATCAATAAAGTCTAAAGAATCCCAAAAATAAATACGTTAAAAAAATAGATGGAGTAAATTATACTTTTTATTGAACATTCACTTTAAATAAACCCTGACACTGAATAATATGATTAAAAGAACAAACATCCAACAAAGAACAGAGAATACATGCATACAATAAGAAGTGGTCAAAGACAGGGGGAGCTATTGTTCAATGTGTGTGGGGAATGAGAGAAGACACTCAGAGAGGAGAGCACATGGCAAATAGCAACAGTCGTGTGCTCACACCAAGGTAGACACAAAACAACATAGCAATTCAAGCACTTTGTGCATTAGAATAAAGTATTTTAAAAGCAAACATGATGTTAGTTCTGAGATTTAGACTGTCCTGTCAAGTGTTTCATGTTAATAGCGATAAACACAGACATAAACACTGACATCTGCCACAATACAGGAAAAACATAATGTTTTACATGACGTTATAGACATCAGAGCAAAGCAAAACTAGATACTAGAATTCCAGGGTACTACCACTCCAGTCCAAACAGATAGTGATACAGGATAAACTATATTAAGTACCATATTTAGAGTATTCTCTGTTTTCCTGCCACAGCGAAATCAAATCCAAGTCAGATGTATTGGCAACTCTAAATTGGCCATAGTTTTATGTTTGTGAGAGGTGTGACCCTGTGATTGACATTGTCTTAAATGGAATTTTTCTTGAAACTACTTAAAAGTGCTATATGAGTACATTTGACTTCAGTATGAGTATGGATCACCAACAACAGCCTTCGTATGGCTTGAACTGAAAACATAAAAAATAACCTAAAATTTAATCAGAAAGTTAATGTGATTTAAGTCATGAGGACAGAATCAATAGTCTTTTTCCATTGCAATTAGAAACTATTTGGAGATCATCAATCTTTATTTAAAGTTTAAATAAAGCAGTGTGTGTGTGTGAAGTTTCTTAATCACATATTGGCTTGGTTCCTATCAGGTGCCAGATGGGGCCGTACTGCACGGATAACCCTTGTAAGAACAATGGCAAGTGCATCGATAGCCTGGATGGCCCTGTTTGTGAATGTGAACCGGGTTTCCAAGGAGACAGGTCTGTATTTATCTCCAAATAAATCAGCAAACAAATGTGATCAAGTACACCATAAAAATAAATATTGACTTTATTTTGTTAAAAACATAATTGTTTCATGCGTTGAACAAATGTTAAATCTTAAAAACTATTTAATAAATAAGCACAACAATGTTAATCTTCTGTTTTTTTTTCTTAAAACTTTATTATAAATAGCTCTCACTAAACTTTTACATCCCAGTCATCCTGCTCTTTAGACTCCATTGAAAATTGAATATGAGCAGACTATTTAAAGAATTGTGTGTGTGTGTTTAGGTGCCTCAGTGATGTAGATGAGTGTGTGAAGAACCCCTGTGTTAATGGTGGTCGCTGCCAGAACACATACGGCTCCTTCAGCTGTAATTGCTCCAATGGCTACAGTGGCCGGCATTGTGAACTGCGCTCTGAAATCCGCAATGAATTCGTCTCTACCTCTTGGAACATTGGGTTGGAGGAAGTGATTGGAATTGTAGTATTCGTTGCAAGTATCTTCTTCCTCGTCCTTCTGTTCGTCATGGTTCGCAAGCGCATTTGCCGGCGTGCAAAATCTAAATCAGACGACGATGACAAAATAGGCATAAGCACAGGGGCTACAAACACCTTCCTCCAGCGACCATACTTTGATGCCAAACTCAACAGGAACATCTACTCCGACATCCCACCACAGGTCCCTGTGCGACCAATCTCCTACACTCCGAGCATTCCAAGTGACTCCAGAAATAATCTAGATCGAAACTCTTTTGAGGGCTCGGCCATACCGGAACACCCAGAATTCAGCACCTTTAACCCTGACTCTGTGCACATGCACAGGAAGACAGTGGCGGTCTGTAGCGTTGCACCAAACCTGCCTCCTCCTCCTCCCTCAAATTCTGTGTCTGACAGTGAGTCCATACAGAAGCCAAGCTGGGACTATGACTATGATGGTAAGCACAGAGAAGTCAACAATTGCACACATACATACACACATGCAAATAATCCTCCAAATAAAAAAGTGTGGGTTTGCTTTTGGTTGATTTCTATTTTGTTATTGAAAATATTTTTCATACCCATTATAGAAGACTCTGGAAGCAAGGTTTAAGAAGGTATAACACAAAACGCTGCTTTATTTAGCTATACAAACACTTACTAACTGTTAGAGAGAGAGAAGGGGAAAGAGAGGGGCCTCAAATAGCCAAGTGGCCCTTTGAAAGTTCAAACCAGGAAAGGGTGAGAGCATCTTTCTGCACCCTCATTTAAAGAGTCAACCATGCCTATAGTTCTGATGTAACATCCTGCTTGTGATGTAACTTCCTGTTCTCAGAACCATAGAATTTAAAAAAAAAAAATTCTATCACAATTGCAACTTGTTTCACCCCCATATTCCACATTAAAGACATGGGACAAATAGGGTGGCATTTAATTTTAGAAATATTTGAAGGGCACCCAAAAACTTCATTCAATTAATATTTTAATCTGTTCTAGAATTTGGTTCTTCCCGTGGGCCTCATAATAACTGAAAGCAGCAGTCAATATTTGAACTGAATGTTATGTTTAGTATTTCTAACTGGTATTATTCTGAAAGGTGTATTTGTTGTGAATTCAGCTAAAATATCTGCAGTGAATTTTGCTGATAAGACATAGTTATTTATAGAGACACAGCGGGACTTTAAAATCTATTCTAAATGTCCCGGGAAGAGGCCGGGGACGGGTGTAACAGGACGGGTGTAATATGCTCTGATTTTCTTATGGTAAGGTTATTGAATCAGATCAATACAATTATTGCTCACCAAAATATTTGTAACCATTACTTTCTTATAGAATGATCCATAGTTTTACTTGTCTGTCTCTTTGGCTAAGTGGGCTATTTTCTTTCCATCACAGCTAAAGTGGTTGACTTGGACACTTGTCTCAGTAAAAAGCCAGTGGAGGACAGTGCCTGTCATCCGTACAACACCCGAGGGAGCATGTCTGAGGTGCACTCCCTCAGCTCCTTCCAGTCTGAGTCCTGTGATGATAACGGTATGTACTGATAGAAAGGGGTTTGCTTTGCTTTGCCTTCGGCTGGTGACCTCGACATTTTTTTAGTGCTCCTTTAAGTAAAAAAATCACAATAAGTCAAATGGAATTTTACTGCTTTATCTTAAGGAGTTGTAAACCGCCTTTTTTTTTTCAATTTGTTCTATGTCCATTTAGAAATTAATGTAGTGAAAATTCAATGTTATGAGCTTTTATTTATTATGCCTTAACAAAAAATACAAAGCTTTCATAAAAATACTTTTTCAAATATTTTATTATTTAATATTTTAATTAAATGTTAGTAGATGCCTGTATATATTTAGGAGGTTATCATTGGTTTTAATGTGAAGTATGTTTCTAGTAACAGTAAATATGGCACATCATTTAGTAAAGAACGAATGAAAACTGCAAATCACTAGTTCTTTATTTCAGACAAAGTGGTTACGTTTAGTTTTTTTCTGCTTCTAACTCTGTCTGTCTCCACAGTATCCCTGCGTAAAGGGTTATATGTTTGGGTCATGTTTTGTTGTTTCTCTTTCTCTTCCTATCGCTGCACCGGGGCTACTTCAGCTCCCATTTGGATCAAATCTCACCACAGACACAGAGCAAGGTTTTAAATAGAGGCCTGCTCGTAAGTGAACGTTCGCCCACGGTGGAAGGAAGCCATCACTGTGAAATTCTCAATGCGTAAAAGAAGAGAGTTCTGTCTCTAAGCCCCCTCATCTTTTTCTTTTCCAGTTGCTCGCGGCAACACCACAGATGAAAAACTGTTCAAGGCAACTTGTGAAAATGTCCTATATTAATGTAGCGTATCTCTTTTTTCTTCTATCTCCTTTTGTCTCTAAATGAAGCCAGTGGATGGCTGAAGACATCCGCTCACACTATGAAAGCAGGGTATGAATTGTCCTCATGATGGGTCTCAGCTTATGTGATGTTACTTTCCAAGGACCCTTTCACTTGACTTTCGACAGTAATCCCCACTGTGTCGAATTCTGGGGCTGCAAACACTATTTTAGCTTTAAACCAGTTGCTGCTGATAATAAAGCACAATATTTTGTAACATGTTGTAGTTGAGGAAACATTAGTGATTTTAGCATGTTCTAATATTTGTACATCAACATATTTAGAGATCTTTATTTCAAAGCTATGAAGTTAAATATGTTGAAGACATGTGGTTCGAGTTAGTGGCTGTGTTCCGTCCCAAAAGTTAGGGCCCCAGAGCTGATTTTATATTATTTACATTCCAGCGTTCTCTGTTTTTTGAAAGAGCTTTTATTTTGCTCTGGCCTTTATGTTCTTCGTAATATTTACATCTAGAATTGTGAAATGAGATAAAACGAGAATGAAATGTATTATTACCAGCTCCAAACACTATTGGATTACTTAAAACAGGATTGTAACCACCAACACTCCTGCTTTTGGTAAACATTTAGCTCTAAATATTTTAAATTCAAAAAGCCAACATATTGTTAATTGTCTTTTGCTTTGGACATAAATTCCAGGCTCTAGAAGCAGTTAAAGATTTATATTTTAAACAAATGGTAAAAGGCACTGAAAACATCTTCAGGAAAAACATTTTAAGACATGGCAGTTTGTTCATGTTCATCATAGTAGCAATTTGCAATTTTTATGACAGCACTGACCACTATCTAGCAACCAATCTGTTTACCCTAGCAACCAAAATGTTTAAGATCTATCTCAGCATTGGTAAATGATAGAGACATGGGGGTTGGGGGTTATTTCACTCGCAGTGACTTGGGGGAACATAACATTATCCTCCATAGCAACCAGACTGTTTACCATAGCAACCAATTCAGCAGATCTGTATCTCAGCTTCAGAAAATGCGAGGGATATTGAACTTGTGGGACATGGGCTCATGCTTATTTCAAAGGGGACTTTTTATTTACACCATTGATTCATCCATAGCAATCAGATTGGGTAGCCTAGCAACCAAATTAAAAGATCTATAGCTCAATAAATTATTGATTAATGGTTAAAGTTAATTGCTTTATAGTCACAAAGGGCATATTTATTACAAGCTCACATCAAAGTTTATGTGCAAACCTTACCCATCTAGTTTAACATTAGTATTAAATGTTCCACACATAAGGTTCAATTATTGTATAAAACACTAAAAAGATATAACCGTCATTAAGGAAAATGTGTGTGTTTTCTCATTGGTGAGCAGTAGGAGATCACTGGAATCTTTCCAGCACCTGCTTTTCTTGTATTTTTAATGGGTTCCTATTGTGGTTGTCTTTAGATTGCTTTGACTTGAGGTTGCAGAAAAAAAAGATTCATTTTCTAAAAAAACACAGGTGATAGTTATGGGAACAAAAAGTGAGTTGTGGTTTGGTCAGGATAATTTTGTTGCATTCGGCTCTAAATAAGAGCTGGCGCTTGTCATGCTTTAAGAAAAAAAAACACAGAGCAAGAATGTATATAAGCAAATGCAAAATATTAAGACTAAATCAAGTTTATTTGGGCACTGTTATTTGCATTTTGGAACCAAAATATTCATTTATAGCAATAGCATATTAAGTTACCGTGGCTCTCTATAAGCTAATTTAAACCAAACTTAGTAAATTTAAAAACTTTTGTAATAAAAAGTCAAAATTTAAATGTGAAACATGAGCATTCGATAGTATTTTGTTCAGGTATAGAACCAAGCATCTTCATGCAGAGTAGGACCTAAAGGTTTATGTGAGCTATTGTTTATATTTAAAAATTGTTAAAACTTTATAAAAAGGGCATGAGTCAAGTGAAAGAGATTCAGTCAACATCTAATCAAACTTTGGCCCTCATTTGACCTTTTCAACCTCTGACCTATTATATCTTCCCCACTGAACCTGGATAAATCAAAAGGAATTCCTTGTGTACACTATCTTTAATTGCAATGTTCCCATGTGTTTCTCAAAAGAATCAATCCCGCATGTTATGTTTTTTTCTGAGGCGTGGGTTGGTTGTTAGGGGCTCAACGTTTTTATTTTACCTTTGAGAAATTCCCTGATCCTTCCTTCCATCTCTTTGTCAATATGTGTAATCATGTGCTCTGCATCAGTCTACACTGTCATCCACCAGAGGTCATGTGCTCTACCAGACACTACCAGATCCCTGCGCCACCATCCCATCCCTCCAATCCAAAGATCCCATTGAACCAGACAAACCAGACCAAATCCATCAGTTTTGTCAGATGTTGAAGAAATGCTTGTGTCTGTGCTTCTTTCCTTGGCATTTCTGTCGGGTCATGTTTACTTCTGAAAAATTAATGCTAGATTTCTCTTGTCCCTCTTACAAGCCTCCCTAGTGACAGTAATCCACCTTGTCAGCTCTGTTGTTGACTCGGTGGAAAAAGAAGGTATTTTTTGCTGCTTAATTGCTAATTATTTGCTCTATATTTGTGTTTGGTGGCATTTGGTGTTTAAAAATGCCATTTCCTTCACCCATCCCACATTCTACAAGTATACATTTTTCTTGTTCAATAAATGAATCCCACATTTGTTACTATGTGCAAGCAAATGGCATGAAGATCATCTAAAGCCTGTTGTTTTTTTCAAGATCTTGTTCTTGAGTCTTCTAGTGTTTGATATTATTTTCTCTTTCTCTCATTTTCTGCAATTCTGTTTGCCTCACTTTTAAAGAGTCTCTCTCGGCTCATGAACACAAGAACCCAAGAGGTGATTTATTTTCATACTGTGTGCCTGAAGCCTTTTGTTTGTTTTTTGCCTGCTTATTTCCCCAGTTATAACAAAAATGTGCATGTCCACAAATGTGACAAAAATAGTGTCAAATCAACTGACCTTCCCCATCAGTCATTTCACCATTGAACCATTTGTGCAATTTTTGTCACAGCACTTTTTTGATCCCATTTAAACATACAAGTGTTCCCCTTAAGCTCTACCAACACCTTTGCAGATCATTTTTATTAAGTCAATATGTTGATTTAAACAATACCAGTATATGTTATAAGTTACACCCAACGCTTGTTGTTAAATGTACCTTGCCAGCTTAATGTACTTTTGCTGAGCTTAAAATTAGGTGGCTTTTGCTGATTGGTTTGTGAAGCTTCCATTTTGCCAATCAGCCAGCCAAACCAGAACAAGAAAAGGTTGTACATTGACCAAATTGGCAGGTTAGTTTGCAGCTTTGGCTGTAACATATACTTGGTGGTATGTTTGTGTGAATTGTGCACTAATTTATCGATGGCACCTGCATTGATTTGCTGTGATACTCACTGATTATCGTTAAGAAATGTTGAATTCAATTCAGTAATTTTTATTTATTTTTTTACAAATCTGTAGCACGACCAGCCTTTTCTGGAGCAAAGCCATACATATCTGGGCTTCTGCACCATGAGCACAACAAACAAGAGCCAAATCACTGAGCAGTTGATGGAATTTTTTGTACTGTCAAAATAGAGAACAAATCCTTTTTTATCACTTTTATGTCTACAAAAGTGTTGAGAGAATTTTTTTTGCAATCTCAGACATCTGCATTCCTCACTAAAAACAGATCTTTTGCTCTGGGAGTTGTGAGAGAAATAAAAACAGACATTGCAGATTCGGACAGGATTAAAAACTAAGTATGCAAAGCATAAATTTCTTTAATTATTCACGGTTAAACTAGCCCCATCTGAATATGGCAGTAGACAGAACATAACAGCTGTGGGCACCATAAGGAAAAAAATATTCTCAAACTGAATTGACTTCAAATTTTCTTCAGTGTGTAACCCCCAAACTAATCAAACGCTTTTTTGTGTGCATTTGTGCTCAATCTCTGTGATGCTCACTGTTGCTGTCGTTTGACAGGCTATCACTGGGACACATCTGACTGGATGCCGAGTGTTCAACTTCCTGGAATCCAGGAGTTTCCTCAGTATGAGGTGGTGGAGGCCCCACCCACCCTTTACACTGACCCCACCCTGCTGGACACAGACTACTACCCTGGTGGATACGACATCGAAAGTGATTTCCCCCCTCCACCTGATGACTTCCCACCCAACGATGACTTGCCTCCTCCTCCACCCGTGCCAGAATACGGCGAACACTATGATACACTGCAGCCTGCCACTCGTGCATTAAACAGCGCCCCCTCTAGCCCTGGAGGACCCATGGTACGTCATCGCCCACCATTACCTCATCTCTACAGCCTCACCCAGTTTCTACCCCACCATCATTACCGATCAGACCCTGAATCCCAGACCAACCCCACCAGCACCATCACCTCGTCCTCCAATGAAGGATACTGCAGTGGTGCGGGATTCCCTCTGGGCTTTAGCCGGCACTTTGACCCGCCTGCAGTCGATAACCTGTCTTTGTCTCTATACACATCCACGGCGTCCTGCTCCGACATGTCTGCCTGCTGTGAGGAGTCTGAGGTGATGATGAGCGACTATGAGAGTGGCGGAGAGGAAGCAGCGCAGTTTCAGAGGCTCATCGTTCCGCCACTTGACTCTCAGCATCAGCAGCACACTGAAGTCTGACACTGGATCCAACACTCAGCTATCAAAAGTGCCTAAGCGAAACCCTGCTCCAGGAGAGTGACTGAAGCAAAACACAAACTGAGTCTTAAGCCTGTTCATAACATCAACTGTTAGCACAAGGGATGGTCTGAAAGAATCAAGCTTTTAATGAAGTTTTAACCAATGCTGAGATACTTTACCAAATTCTAGCCCATTTTGACCCCCATGGAACATCATTGAGTTGTGCTGTATTGTTGTTCTTTATTTGTCCAAAATTTGAGCTCATTGGCTTTTTTAAAAATTGAAGATTCTGTTGAATCTTGACCGCAGATTCACACAACGATGCTTTACCTCCAAAACCAATTCAATCAGCTTTACCAGCATTCTGAGAATAAGGAAAAGACATCGATGACTGGAGTGGCAATCGTTTTACCTTAACGTTATGAACCTTTAGGTGGATGTTAATATGGTTCTTGGTGTGAACAGGCATTTACACTAAAATGCCAGCAATCTATCGCAAACAACCACGTGTATGTCAACAAAGAAGAGTTTTACAAAGCCTCTTCTAGGCTCTTATTAGCGTTACTGAACAGTATTGGAGAGCGCAGTAGCCTTGGCTGTGCAATTAAACACAAATAAAATTTATGCTGAGACACAGAAAACATGATAGAGACGAAACATCATTTCAAGCGTCAAGGTGGTATCTGTATTTGTATAGATAAAACCTGGCAAACTGTTTTTATACAAATCCCCATTTTCATTTGTAATGTAAATGTTAATGTACAGTCTTGATTTCAAGGTTTTACTAGGTTTTTGTAGATATTTTTGCTTTTTTTTAACAAATACAGGATAAAGTAGAATACCAAGTCAATTAGTGTCATCATCATCATCAGCCTTACCATGTGTTCATTCACAGATAATAAAAAAAAACCTGTAAAAGAGCTGAATGTGTGATGGTCACAACACGTGTTCACTTCTGAAAGGATCATCTGATGGACGTCTACGAATCCTTGTGATGTGTTACATTTTCTGTTTTATTTGTTGTTTGTAAATTGTGACTTTTGGAACATCTTTATTTTTGACCATGAAAATGGGACCCAATATATTTATAGTGCGAGATTATTCACAGACATGTGACTTTTTCAGGGTCTGCGTGTGTGTGAGCAATGCTATGGTCTTGTTTTATGATTTTTATTAAATACTGCCACTAGCTTAACTGCTTTACAACTGGCAATAAATTATTCTCTAAAATGGGCATTTGTCTCAGTTGCTTTTCTTTTGCTTTTTTAATGACAAAGTTGGGTAGAATTAATTAAACATATTTAAATTCTTCACTTATAATAACAGGTAAGTGTCTGAACTCATTTGCTTTTGATTGAAGATGCAGCGCTGATAATTATTTCTGCCAGAGGTTGTTTAAGCTATTGCTTGTAAATGAAAGGAAAGCAATTGCTCGAATGATCTCAGGAGACCCTTTTATTGCAGTTTGTGTTTATGAAAAGCAAATTATTAAATGTCACGCTGAAAAATACTGAGAAAACTGAGAACTTCTGCAAGAGAATTTCGAGTTTAGGACAACACAAATGACTTAAGTTAAAAAAAAATGTTGCAAAATTACTCATTTGTTTTGTATGACTCCTTGTCAAAACTCTGTGGTTTCGAAGTGAAAGAATGGCAGTCGGCATGACGAATCTTCGTTCATTTTTTTATATTGCAATTGATTAATCATAGCAACATCTGGCTAACAAAAATCTTGGTTTCATTCCAAATTCAAGTGTTAGTAAAACAGGATATCTTCATATTTTATCTTCATTCTTTGAGAAAATTCCAAATATTCTCTGCTTGATTAAAAACAACTATCTAATATGGAGGAAACTGTCACAACCTACAGTACAGTTTAATACAATAAATGTTGTTTTGTTCCTGGGATGTGATTCTGATGATCTTTAGCTATAATATAGCTGAATACATTGTGTTCAGTAAATGGTTGTGTCTATTCAGCTGCAATGATTGATTTTTTTTCCCTAAAGCTCTGGTCTGCACCAACTCATCTAATAGAGTTTGATTCTTACGAGTGTTTTACGTGAGTTACGTGGTTTACTTAATCCTTGCTCATTAAATCTAATGTAAAACTGTTTATTTAAAATGAAAACTTAACCTATTTTCAACATCCTACAGAGGCGCCAAGTGTGACTCGTGTTCAAATTTCCAGTGGCCTACAACCTCTGGCAATAATATGTGGCCCATATGCACTGTTGACAACAGTATGAAATACATGTGTACAAAAAGCTATTTTCACTTCTGCCAGAAGATGGCAGTAGATTTATGGGCGCACCTTCGCATTTCCAGGATATATGTAATTATATTTTGTCTTAACCATTTTGATTGTTTTTTACTAAAACAAAAAAAAATAAAAATCATTTTCCAGTAAACAAATGACAAAATTATTGTAATACGTTCTTGATATATTGGTCTCATGATATATATGGTCTGAATGGTTGAATCAGGCCCTAAATATAATCGAATCTTATGTCAGCAGAAAAAAAACATTAATAGATTTGTATAAAAATTCTACACATCCATGTACAGTTGTGCTCATTAGTTTACATTTCCTGGAAAATGTTCTGGTTTCTTGGCCATTTTTCACAACTGCACATACATATCATCATCAGTGCTTTAAGATGACACAAAAAAGCGACGGTACTCTGACTACTCTCTTTCCTTGAGATCGAAACAAAATGCAGAGTGGTTCTCGGGGCTCTGGACACGTGGTTGCACTGGCCCACTTAAAACACTGCTTATAATGTATATAAATATGTATATACCTACTCCATTGTTCATAATCTTTGGTATAACTTAAAATTTTCGGCAAAAGATATAGTAGATACCGGAAGTCACTGAGCTGGCTAATCTATCACACGTAAAGTCCATTTTGTCCTCTGAATAAAGTTTAGGCATCCTTTGTCCTCTTTATTGTCCAATGACAAATCCGTCCACTAGATGGCGGTATCGTACAACACATTTCAGAGGTAAGTGCAGTTCCAGTAAACCACAGAAGAGGGCCACTTTCTCACTTCCTGAATCTTGTTTGTAACCGCTTTGTCTTAGGATGTAGAGTATGACCAGCTGTTAATAACAGGATATTCTCAGACAGCAGGTAAGCGCTCTTGAGATACATTTTTGTCGGAGATTATTAAGTCTTCTTTTGTTATCTGAATGTAACGTGAGCTCACGACAAACAAAGAAACGGCGTACACACGACGCTGCATGTTTAAATCCGCTCGTTTAACTTTCTTCAATTAGTTTCTGTAATATATTGATTAACGGCTTTACTGTATATATTGTATAATAAGAACAACTTCTGTTCTTAGTTGCAGTGTCTTAAAACTTCTTTTAAACCGAGTGCTTTATTTGTAGAACTTTCCGTTAGGTTAATAATCTACAGCTGTAAAACGGCTTATCTTTCTTATTCTAGTTGACTGTCATTCATGCTTATTTTATGTGACACTTATCCACACCCTTGTCTTATTTCTGTTTTTCACAGCTGTGACGTCTGCTGTTTCTCATTGGCTGCCAGTCCAAGTCAACAAACAAAGAAAGCATATCGGCCACGCGGATGCTGAGTTCAGACATTAAGAGGCTGTAGAGTGTCGTGAACCACTTAAATTTAACTTTTTATCAGAAAAAAATCAACCGTTTATTATTAAAAGGCACCGCTAAGAGAATGGAAAGGAACGGGGACTGTGTGGACGCGCTGCGCCATGATACAACAGAGTAAGATGATCCTAACGACTGTTGCTATGCAGGTTTCAGGATTGACTGTACGGGGTTTCAGGAATGACTGAACTCAAGAGTTTACTTTGGTTTCCATGGAGATGGAAAATTGATATAGAATTGATGGTTGATAATGTTTAGCTCAAAGAAATGTTTTAAGTTTCTATAACCTGTGTCAATGAATCATTAATAATAATAATTTTCGGACTATCACTATAATAACTATCACACTCTTCTCAAGGTTATGATAAGAAAATGTTTTACCTTGACATGTGTGTGTTTCCTAAAGGTTCTTTACATCCTTGAAAATGCTTGGGATTAAAAAGCAAAAATTTTCAGATTAAAGGCGTGGACATTCTTAAAATTGTAATAGCACATATAATTTGGTTGAAAGATAAAGTAACAAAAAATAAACAGGAGTTCCTGAAAAGTCAAACTGAATCTTAGCCTGGGCTTGGAATTGGGAGGTTTATACCTAAATGGTCACAAAGTTAGTTTTTTTTTGGCAAAAACTAAGTAAAGTAAGCTTTAAGCAAGTGAGAAAGAGCTTGTGGAAATATCCTTCAATTCTATGTTGATTTTCCAAAGGTATGTATAAAATAGTGAGTTTATACAATATAATTATTACAGAAAAACATAATTTATTATCCCCAAAAAGGGATATTTAAAAGTGTTTATTATTTATATTTTGACATGTGCCTTGTATATTTAGGGTTTAGACTTTAAATAATTGGACTTTTGGATTTTTCTAATAATTTGGGTAAAAGTTGGAAACTTGAGTAGGAGTATTGAGCTTTGGGAGCATGTTGTAGCTTGACTGCTTGTCAGCATTTGTATTTCAACAACAGAGTTATTTCTGTCGCGTAATTTACCGATGTTTTTCTACAAAAAGTACAAAAAGGTAATTTAAAACCTGACAATGAAACTGAGGCTTTTGAAAGCTCTCAAACCAAACCAAACAAAATAAAAACAAACCTTTTAAAACAATGCCACACTCAGAAATCAATCATTTAATAAAACTACTGAAACTGAACAACAGCATGCTGATTCTTGAATAAAATATGAATAAAAAAAGTTGTATCTTACAATAATTTACTACATTAAATATGTAGAATATATGTAGATATATTCATACTATTGTAATTTGGCACATGTGTTTATGTGTACTCTTTTCTAGTATTAAATGTGTGTGAAAGTGTGGTCTAATATTGTTTAATTGTGGGTGTTTTTTTGTAGTGCTGGTAAGGTTGGGGCATCAGGAGGAGAGCCTGTGCAGGTCGATGCCAAGCCTCAGAACCATGGCTTCAGATACAGCCTGAACTATCCAAAAATCGGCTACTGCGTCATCATCAACAACAAGAACTTTGACCGAAAAACTGGTAACTCTACATTTGTGCGTGCGTGGTTTTTGTGAATGCTGTCAATGTACATGCTCATCAAATACGAGTGATTGTAGAAATGAACTTTACAGTTTGCTTAATAGAACGTGGAAAGGCATTTCACATCTAATAACAAGAGGCAGGTGTGCAAATAATTATTGTATATTGTCAATGGTGCGAATGACAAAAACAGAAAAACATTTTAACACACCTTTTTAGTATTTTTTTTAATGGCTGCAATGCACAAACAGATATGTTGTGATAATCAAAAATGGGGCTGGGGCCTCATCCTGGTTAAGTAGAGAGAATGGCTACTTTAAGAAGGCCTCTCAGTCCTGAAAACTACATATGTTCACAAGTGCAGTTGGTCTTTTAAGTCCCAAGAAAGGAAGATCGTCACCTCGCTTGTCTAAACCAAAGAGCTCAAGACAGATCTCAGAAATTTAGATTAGAGCCCCTAAAAGTTCAAGTATCAGACATATTTAAGCTGTTCCAAGAGGCCTGAACAGAGCAGGTCTAATATAACTGCTAAAAGCCTACTATGGGAAGCAACAAAGGAGACAGAAGACCAATTGAAATCCAGCGAGAAAAGATAAATAAACCCAAACACACGCTTTCCAATTCAGGTGAATAGTTTATTTTTATGAAGTATTTTGTCTGGCTGTGCTGGACAGATGTCAACATGTCCAGGCCACTATGAAACTAACAAGCAGCAAATGCACATTCCGAAATCTGAGTTAGTGGTGTAAAAATAAACAAACTGCAAGCCCAGTATGAGCGATCTATGAGACTCATTATATAACATCGTGCAGTTGTGTGGATTTTTACTGGCACAGCTCAATGAAGCTATTCAGTCACTATTGGTGAATCTTAAGATTTTGGCTAACTTGAAATTCAGCTTTCAGCTTTTTTTTTAGACCTTAAATGTTTTAAACCGGGTCCTCGTCAACTTAATAGAAACAAAGTTTAGTTCAGAAAGGTTATTAAGTTTTATTTGGACTTTTAAAAACTGTATTCAGAGGTGTCCGTTTGTAACCTTTGAGACCTTTTTTTACTGAAAATGTGGAAAAGATATAAAATAAGGGCTGGACCTCAGTAAATTTTATTTAAATGCTCTGATTTGACATTAGTTTATGCTTTAAGATACTTCATTGTAGTGCCTCTAGAATTGACATCATGAACATTTAAAGAAACTCGCCCTTGGGTAAAAGAACCAGAACGTGGTTTAAAAATATTTTAATTATTTGTAACATAAACTGCAGAGCTGAAAAATTAAAGTGAGGACCGAACTGGAATTGTCCTAAAATACAAGATTTATTTTCCTCAACCCAGTGTTAAAGAGCCAAACTAAAGAGCTATGCTCTTTTGCAGGAAAATGATTTTATATGCTTACTTTTATTTCAATAAAATGATCGGCATTCATCAATCTTCATTCATGTTCATCAATTTAATGCTTTTGCATGTTTTTTAGTCTTATAAAGATGTTCTCACTTGTCCACGTCACAGGCATGAACCAGCGCAATGGCACCGATGTTGATGCAGGGAGCGTGATGAATGTCTTTCGAAAGCTTGGATATGTTACGAAAGTTTACAACGACCAGACAGTTGCACAGATTGTACAGCTTTTAACAGCAGGTATGTGCTTTATTACTCAATTTCACCTCATATGTGGTGCAAGGGGAACCCTTTTTGCTGTTTGAAAAGTACATTTTTTTCCTAATCACCAGCAGTCTTTAATTATAATTGCATATCAATACCAACATTTGTTCATTCGGTGACTTAAGTGACTTGAACTGATGTGTTTAATGTGTGTTTCTGCATCTCAGCTGCCCACGACGACCACAGCCGCTGCGCTTCATTTGTGTGTGTGATGCTCAGTCATGGAGACGAAGGGGTCTTTTTCGGTACCGATGGAGCTATAGAACTGAAGACTTTAACCAGTCTGTTCCGAGGAAACTGCTGCCCTTCACTGGTGGGAAAGCCCAAACTGTTCTTCATCCAGGTAATCGACTTGACTGTGTGTGTTTGTGGGTTCGAGGAATGGTTGAGCATTATGTTTGTCCCGTGTTTCTAGGCGTGTCGAGGGACAGAGCTAGACCCTGGTGTGGAAGCTGATCACCCTGACAGCCCAGATGGTCCAGTGAGGATCCCTGTGGAGGCGGACTTCCTCTATGCCTACTCTACTGTACCAGGTGCTTGTACACAAACACAGAGATGAAAACATTCCTTTTATTATTCATCTGAAAATAGAGATTGAGAGGTGCCCATTAAAGCAAGGGTTATCTTTTTAAAATATGTCCACTGCCAGTCAAAAGTGTGATGTATTGCCATTGAAATTTCTTGCCAATTTCGTCTTCTCCAGGACAATTACCCAACATATTTCCACAATATTTTAATTAGATGGTCAGCAGGGATTCTGGCTGCATTAGATGACCAGGCTCGAGACCTGAATGCCATTGGCCTAAACATGGGGCACTTGAGATAATCCACTAAGTCAATCCTTATACTGAGTTTTATACTGAGTAAAATTTCCTTGTTTTATCTTGAAAAAAAATAGAGCGCTAGAATGCCTAAGATGTGGCATAATGGTCACTGATTTGGGTTTTTATTACTTTATAACTCTTTCTTTTTTACTTTATAACTTTAACAGTCTTTCGTATTTTCCTCAGACTAATTAGGGCACGAGCACTAAAGGTGGGTAGGACCCTATTGTAGTTGCTCGGAGTATTATTGCGTAAATGTGCTCAAAATGTCACAGAATTCCGCACACAACACAAGTCAGAACTGGTGGAAATTGGGGTTCGAAAAGCGAGTGTGTAGGGTACTAAGGCTTAAAATTCCGTTTCCAAGCTCGACAACAGGTCGCTTAAGAAGTCTCAAAAAACTTCTAAAAATGGCCACTTTTGCTCGTGTATACTTTGACAAACTCCTCTTAGATATTGTATCTGTCCATCTCCAACTTTTACCGTCAGATTGGGTAAAAATTTGGCATGTTTGTTAAGAGTCCATGTCTAAACACAACTATATAGCAACCTGAAATGTCAGCTGTAGCGCCACCTTGTGGCAAGAGATCATATCCCATTCTCTGCAGTTTTATACTTCTATTTCAGAGGGTTTGAAGTACATGTTTAAAATTTTCAACACCGTGTAAGGGCCCAAGACCTACAAAAAAAAGTCAGTTTAGTTTCCAAACATGACAGGAAGTCAGTTATTTTTATGTTCTTTTACGAATTTAGGAACACTTATGGAGCGAGTTTCCATAAAGAACCGGAAGTTAATTATTTTGTTATAAAAAAAACTCCAACAATGGTACTTTTGCATACTTTTACAAACTCCTCCTAAAGATAATAAAAATTGGCCAATGAAAGGCTAAAGTGTCAGAGGTGCTTGAGCATTTGATTGCTTCTTGCAGCTTTAGTTGAAACTTATAATTTTGTAGAGAATGTTTCTTTTAGTGCCTTTTTTGACTAGATCATTCCTCTTTAAGATGAAACATCTATAGCTGATTCAATGAGGTTCTGAAATTGAGAGACAGATTATTTGTGAGAAGCAGGGAGGAAGATGATTGGCCAGTGTAGCTCTATGACATCACATTGAGACAGGTGCTTGATTAACAGCATGCTCACAGTCTGAGTCTTGAAGAAGCCATTAACAGAGTTTTAAACAACTGGGAAGTGTTCAATATGCATCAAACTTGTGAAACCATTGGTAAGTTAAAAACATTCTGTGACGCTTGTGAACTGTTTGAAGTGGTTTTGTATTTTGAGTAGATTTTAAGTAATTTGTTGATGTTAGCCATTTAGCATCCAGCATGCTAAGTTTAATGTTATTGCTGAAATTCTAGATGCATTCCTTTACTTTTTGCACATGTGACTTAAATGTTGAGGCTACTGAGGTGTTTTTATGATGGTGCTTACATAAGTGAACGATCCAAGCATCTGATTAAATAAAAACTATGCATCTGCTGCTGACTTGCAAACTTGCTGAGCTGAGGGAAAGCTATCAGTGTTTGAGTTATTCTGAATTACTTTCTTTATGATTTGTACTTTTGGGATAATTTTTTTTCTATGGGATGGGATTTTTGCTAAATTCTTAACAAAATTTTAAATAATGTGAATGAAGAAAATCAGTTCATCTAATGCAAATTTTCTGGCAAATATAGTTGATATCGTAGTTGAGATGAACATAGTCCCTCAACATCTAAGGGCCGTTTTATTATTATTTATTTTTTAATGTTCCATGTGAATCGAACAATAATAGTAATAATTGCTCATAAAACACAAAATTAACCAGAAATTGCTAAATAAATTGATTTACTATTATTGTAACCATTTTATCCTTTTCAATACAAAGTGCCCTTTTAATGTTTTGAAACTTGTAAAAGTCGGAGATTAAGTATGAGTGTTTGCATTGCTTTATTTTAATGGTTTTACATTATGTTAAAGCAATGTTTGTGTTGAATTTGATACAAAAATTTTGGTGTGTTACGCTGTGAAGATGGAAACTTGTGCACAATCGCGGGGTTACTGCTAGATTAGCTCATAGCACCTCTCACGATGCATAATGCCACATTTCTACTGCAGCAGTCAGCGCTTGTCAGGAGACGATGGAATGTTTCCTGACAGATACTCAGGTTCTTGCCATGCCTACAGCACATGGCTCTGAACCAAATTCACTTCCACTCCCCATAGCGGTGACCCTGCGAAAGTGCATGAGTACCCAGGACATTTATGAAATCCAGATTTAAAAAAAAATGTTTGCTCTGGCAGGTTATTACTCGTGGAGGAACACAATGACTGGCTCATGGTTCATCCAATCCCTCTGTGAAATGCTAGGCAATTACGGCAAAGATTTGGAGCTCCTGCAAATCATGACTCGCGTCAATCACAAGGTTGCTTTGGACTTCGAATCCACGTCCAACCAACCAGGATTCGACGCCAAGAAACAGTGCCCGTGCTTCATATCAATGCTCACCAAAGAGATGTACTTCAGTGCCTGAAGATCTTCTACTTGCACCAGCACATCAAGGTGAGTTTAGGGAATAAAAAATATACAATCTCCTTCGTTAACTAGTTTAGGATTATAGATGTTAGATGGAACTCAGGACTTTCATATTTTCACGTGATGTTATGAATGTGCTTTCAAAAAGGTGCTTGGGCATTTTTGTAAATCATGACCTTTGTCTCTGCTGTTTATAATAATAATAATCATGGGAGGAAAGTTATGTGGGAACTACAGAATAACATCAGGGACAATGACTATATTGTACTACTCGAAATATCCACAAGGGCATTTTGAAAGTGGAATTAGTGCATTTAACAGAAAGGGAAACTAGTGCCTGTTTAATGTGAAAAACAACAATCAGAAATTTCCCCAGATGTGAGTCTAGCCACATTTTCTCTTGAGAAACAATCAAGTGACTGTTAAAACATGTATGTTAATAGTGAAAATGTCTGTAATAGACTAGTTCAGGAATAAAAATGGTTTTTAATCGAGATTTCGTTAAAACGTCCTTAAATTTAATTCAGAATAAGAGCATTACCACGTAGAGAAAGATCATACCATTTTATCGTTAAGGTCATTGGTTTGTGTTCCGTTAACGCATGTGTACCTTACGAAACATGCTATTTGTGTTTATTACAATCTCGTTTGTGCATGCACTTATAAATGTCTCCTAGAAGTGTAACAAATGTAATAAAAATTGAAATGATAAAACAGCTCTGTGATTGGACGATACATTTTTAACATTAACTCCTTTATTAACGTTGACTGATTGTAAATAAGTGAAACATAGTTGAGAAATATTGTATGTTTAATATAACTTTAGATACGTTATGTACTATCTTACTGCTAGTGCTTTTCTTAAACCGATACCAATGCTTATAGCTGATGGTGTATTGACGCTCATATGCAAATGATCTAAACCAATTTATATCAGGCATTGTCCAATAAATCAGTAGACTCATTTGAGTTTCTGGTTATAGGCGTGGTTGAAAATTGAAAATCGATTTTTCTCTTTTCACTTTGAGTTTCCCAATGGAAGACGAATCTGAACAGTCAGCCCCTTCTGTATCATCTATTATACACCTCGTGTTCCTCCCTTTGATGGAGATTTAAATGAAATGGTTGCTAGAGCTCACAACTGAGCATTAAGGATAAACACAGTTCCAATAACATTCAAACCAGTCTGAACCCCAATGACGTTAAACAAGTTTAAGAACATTTCGCAGCTTCCCAAAAATGCAATATTGTTTACTTGGAGAAAACTTCGTTTCCAAGAGTATGACCTCACACTTAATCAAGGAGCTCTAAACAAGTTGAAGGAGATTTAATTAGTTTGATCAAGCATGATTCATTAAAGTTGAAGTCGTGGCACGCAAGTCTGCCTTCCTCTACACCGAAGATTTCAAAAACAGACCCCAAACGCTATTACAAGACAATCCAAATAGTTTATTAACTTCCACATCTGAATGAGCAAGAATACTTCAACATTGTACAAACAAACACATGTATATTACTGTGCAACGGTTTTAGGCAGGTGTGAAAAATGCTGTAAATGCATAATGCTTTAAAATGTAACATTTGTATTATAAATGCAATGGGCCAACAATAGACAACTGAAATCAACTCAATACTTTTGCCTTCAGGCCAGTATCAATTCTTATAGCATTATAATCGTGCTTATTATGGCTGGGCGGTATATATAATTAGCATGAAATGTGAATGGTAACATTATTTGTTTATACTGCAGAATGTGAATGTGGCTAAGTCACGTGCAGCAATTCTAATACAATTTGTCAACATCAAGCTGTGAAATGTGACATACAGTGGAATTGCTGTTCATATAAAGTTGTGTTTTGATTAATATATTTATAAGGTTAAAACTATGATACCAAATAAGATCAAGTCCTTTTCTTAAGTTCTTTCTTAACTTTTTTTTTTATCATATAAAGCACTTTTGTATGTTTCTGGAATAATTACCCAAGTAATTATACAAAAATTAAAAAAATATCACTACCGTGAAATAAAATTTTGGTCATACTGCCTATGGAATTAATTTTGTGCCAAAAAGAAGAACTTAATTTCAGCAAAAACGAACGCAAATAAATTGATTACAAAGAAAAAAAAAACTAAAATAAAGTATTTACCATAAAAATTGACTTTGATTTTAAAACCATTCCATTTTTTTGTTTGTTCCATTTTAAGCTTCTGTTTTGCTTCTCAGAGTTTTGATCCTGGCTTTGCTTTTAAATTTCGTTTGCGATCCTGAAAGTTATGTTTGATATTCAGGCACAAACCACATACAAGCATTTGTGGGGTTTTTTCACCAGTGATTTTAAAGATTGCATATTTCTGAATGAATGCATATTTATCAGCTCATCTAACAAAACAACTCATTTATTTTACTTTAAGCTGGAATGACACCATTTGTAATACCGGATTCAATTGAAACAAGACATTTATTTAGCACAACAAACACAAATCATTTGTTTTACTTTCCACATGAATGACTAGATATGAGGACATACCACTGTTATCCGCGCTCCCATGGAAGATAGACAAACGTAAATTTCCGGATCCCAACAGCAAAAACGAAGATGCTGAGAGCATAATCAAAACTTTGAGATGCAAAACCAAAGCTTAAAATAGAACAAACAAAAAAATGGAGTGTTTTTAAAATCAAATATTTTTTTTTTTTTGCTAAAATTGCATTCGTCTTTTTGGAACAAAATGAATTCCATACCGCCCGGCTCTGTGTATAATGAGATGTGAAGCCTACATCCAACACACTGAAATTGACTAAATAATACACATTTATCTCTTTATATACAGCATTTCTCACCTGCCTAAATCCTTAGCACGGTACTATTTTTTTTTTTTTTTACACTTTATTACTCAGACGAGAGGTGTTTCTCTACCAGTGCTGCTCTCAGAATTTGAGATGAATAACTTTCCAGTCGTAGATGCATTCTGTCACGGCGAATGGAAAATGATACGGCAATGTAAATTTAGACATTAAATATGTCAAACACATAGCTCACCAAAACACAAGCACTGTGTTGTAATCACTTTACAAAAGTGTAATGGATATGAAACGTATTGTACGTGCTGCAGTTGTGATTATTCTGGATGGCTAGACAGAAGGCCTGGCTTTGTTTGGGCTGTATACGGTTAGATGAATTGTCTCCTCAGATGAGCGTCAAGAATCATGGAAGCATTCTTTTGTGCTTCTAATAGTGAAAAACAGCTCCTCAACGTGGTGAAAACAAGAAACGCTGTTCATCTGTACTTATAAGAGACCAGTAATGTCTCAATCCTGAATAGACCAGGGGGGTATTCCAGAAAGCAGGTTATGTGACATACCTGGGTATGTTTAAGGATAAGTTCGTGGATAACCTCAACTTTCGGTTCCAAAAACGGAGGTAACTTTCTGGGTATGTATGTAACCATAGCAAATGACTCTCTGAAGATAACCTGCTCGGGAGCAGGTTATGTTTCAGTGTAACTTCGTTTCAGAAGGTTGGTGAGCATGGCGTGCCCTTTTGATGAGGATCCTGTGGACGTAGAAGCACAAATTATACGAGTTTTTTTTTTTTTCGTCGGGAGAGGGTTATAAGACCGCGTATTGATGTGTTTGCATACCCTAATGAATATTTGAAAGAGCGT